>CM038793.1:161243098-161344881 GCA_021764765.1 Vicia sativa
GATATTTTCGCTTCTTATGTCGATTCATGATCTTCCAACAAAGCGTTATCTTAGGTCGGTTCTACCATTGAACCATTTCAAGAATTTCTCTATTTTATCTGCCGTTAACGGGAGAGTCAATTCATCAAGGAAGGACTTTATAGTTCATATCTTAATAAAGTGGAATTGATTTCTTTTGGGTTTCTTTTGGATGCTCCAAGTTCAACTCGTCGTTGGGTATTTTTGATGATTTTTGACTAGAGTCCATCTCGATTTTATCTCTAACTTTACTCCGATGTCGAGCTAATTGCAGAAGAAAGCCTCCGTAAAAAATCAATCTTTCAAGTGCAATAAGCGAGTTTTGGTTGAACTGCGGTTCACGGACACTAAAAATTCATATTTTCTAGATGAAACGCCAATCGAGTGGTTCCGTGTCAAAAATCCCGCTTCGACGTCCTCTTCAACTTTCGTGCTCGAGTCGAGAGCTAATTCCTGTCGATCAATACCATAATTTTATTCTTCGTGTATTTGAGGTCGAACCGAGCATTATTTCATCTAATGCTAACGTTAAAAAATCATATCTCACTCGATTATTATCTGGATTATGATGGAACCGGTGTCAAAATTTCAAAATTCCGCTGGCTTTAATTATCCTCGCACATCCGAGTTCGGACAGCGTAAGATCCTCGCTCAACGTTCTTCCCAAGTGCGGCCATTAAAATTCTACATGTGTCGATGTCATTAATGTGAGTCAAACTTCAAAAATTAATATCTCCTTAACCGCTTGTTGAACGAAGAAATTTCGCCTTCGACGACACAATTTTTGTTCCAGAATTTTTCGTGTCAGTCTGCTTTTCAAATTCGACACGGATCTCGAGGTCGGGTACTATTCATGAAAATCGGTTGGATAGAGCCAATTTGGGCCCATTTTGAGTCAAATTCACTCAAGCCCAATGTTCCACCTATAAATCAAATTTTGCTCTCATAATTTTTGGAGCACTCAAGAAAATTCTCTTTCCTCTATTTTCTCTCAAATCAAAAACCTGAAGCAAAGATTAATCTCCCTCCATAGAATCGAGCGGTTCTATTTCCCTTTAGAATTGCACGCATCAGACCTCCTTTCTCTCCATTAACCCACACGCTACAGCATTTTTTGGCCACCGCGATTCCATGAACCAAGTGGTTCTCGCCATGTAAACCAAGTGGGTCTATCTTTCCTCGCATGATTTCTTGATCCTTCCGATCGTTCCGGCCATCTCCTTCTTCTCCAATTTTTCAAGTTCCGTAAGTCAATTTCTTCCAATAAGTGCATAATTAAGTGATTTTCTTGATAATTGCTTAATTGTTTATTTTACTTGAAATTGAATTGTAGATAGCATGCTCATGTATTAATTGATTTTACATTGATTATTTGACTTGAATTTGCATGCTAATCACTTGATTCTTGAACTCGAAATGTGTCGAGGTGTAAAATTGAACAACATTGCACATTCACGAGTTGGTCATGTGACAAAGATGTTTGTGTTAATGTTTGAATTAGAAATAAGAGTGCTCAATTATGGATTGATTCCTGCATTGGTTATTTTACCTTGATTCCACATGCTATTTGTTTAATTCTTAAACTCGAAATTATGTCGATGTTTGGTTTAATGCGCATATTCATGAGTTGAATCACAGTGTGTTGATAGTTGAATTGGTGCATTAAAACGTGATTAATTCGTGACTTGTGGTTGATTTAATTCCATGTGTAACGTCATGTCAAAGTGAGACATTGTTTAATTGTTGAATGCTTTCATATTGTTACTTGTTGATATGAAATTCCATTCATGACACGTTGCATTTGGTAGCAACATTACATGAGTTAATAAGCATTTGTATGCATGGTTTTGATCAAAATAATTCCAATTTTGGCATATCAAATATAGAAACAATTATGTGGAGTTTTTTGTATGTCATGTAATTTCTTTAATATCCAATTTCATACCTCATTTCAAAATATAAAACAAGTAGAAATTAGAAATTAAATCGATTCATGATTTTTACACTTTTCATGCATTTTTGTGAACTAAAATCCATTTTTCATCAAAAGTCCAAGGTAGCAATACTTGTCCCAGATGTTTTGGCTTGTTTTAAACCGATTTTCATGTTTTCTGAACCAAATTCCATGCGATCATGCCTAAATGAGTTTCTGTCCAGCCACTAAAACCTCATAAAACACCGCCCACTTTAATTAATTAAAACCGATCACATTTTTGAATCAGTTGGCACGTTTGCATTAGACCATGTGATTTTTAGCTTATTCCGACAAGTTGACTTTTCACTTAATTTCCGAATAAGTGCTTTTCCGGTCCGATTTTTGAGTTTTTATTTCATTTCTCGCATGCTTATAGTTGTACATTAGCTTGTGAATAATCGCTTTTGAGCTTTGTGCTTCCAATAAGCATTTTCCTTGTTAATTCTAACGGCTTTAATATTTGTGCAAGGTACCTTGAGTTTATTCGATTATGTAACTTCATGTTACCATGGGTGATCGGAAAAAAGTGTTTGTTACTAACTTGTAGCATTTATTCTTGGATAGGGTGTCACATGAATTATATTTTGTAGTGTTTTCATTTCGGATGTGTTGATACACATTCTATTTTGCCATTGTACATTGGTTAATGTACTTTGTGCTGTGTTTTGTTTTGGATGTGATGACACATTCCATTGATTGTTATACATTGGTTAATATATTTCCATGCATGTTTTATTATATGGATGTCGACACACTCTATTCGCCGCAAAGACATTGTTTAATGTACTTTATGCAGTGTTTGATTAATTGGATATGTTCGCTACATATCCCGATCTGCATATACATTATATGCACGCTTTTTTCCGCATTGCTGGGTGGTTATCCTTTTGCGTGTTTAGTATTCTGATGCCTCAACACATTCCATTGAACATTACACATTAGTTAATGTGTTTTGCACTGTTCATTATTCTCGAATGTGTCTGCACATTCTATCCATGTGGTACATTGGTTAATGTACATTATGCAAGTGTTTGATCGATTTGGATATGTTTGCTACATATCCCATCTTGCATACACGATCAGGTGCACCTTTGTCTACATTTCTTGGGTGGTTATCCTTTGTAGGTTTCGATGGTGTTCGAATGTGTTCGTCACATATTCTCGAATCATGCTTATTTGATGCTTCTACGATGCTTGCTAGATTTCTTTATTGTCATCGCCAGCTCATGAAGCTTTCGCATTATTTGCTATTTTCTATAGCTTTCACAGATTATTATCCGCTCGGTATTTTCTTACCCTATTACAAATTTCTTTTACCGCTTTTCTAGAGAGCATGAAGTAGGGTGTTTACCGCTTTCCTTGCCAGAGAAGTAGGAATAGATATGCATGATGAGGCTTCCGTTGTTGAGCATGTCGTGAACCTCTCGGTTTATTCAAAGACCCGCTTAGGTAATTCAATATATTATGTGCTACTTGTGCTTGGTGTGTTAAAAACCCGCTCGTGAATAGGCACTTTCAAAGAAGTGTTTACTATTCAGGTTGCATAGCATGTGTGGTGGTTGGAAACCTATCATGGCACCATCATTAAGTCCTAATGAGAAAGACACGCTGGGAAAGCAACAACCCTGCCCCGCTTTAGTCCGTGGTCATCCTAGCTCACGCGAATCGTGAAAGCTTCCTTTGGTAAGCTCGCTATAGCTACGCATAATCAACAATCAACACATAACAATTTCAAGCAACATTGATTTCAGAAATCACTACTACTCTACTAAGCACTGCTTGTAGTAAGTAATCCGCTTTTCACTATGCTGGTTGTTATCCTTGGGCATGCTCAAATTCAAATAGAGGTTTCGCCAAAATGCTTCTCAAGTATAGGCAACCACAACCGAGGTTCCTACTTTGCGATTTCAACATCACTCCGCCCCGTAGTAGCTTTCCTCAAGTCACTATGCTCGTTTCTCAACCAATTGTGACAAATTTAGTTCCCGTGGTTCACACTAATCCCATGGAATACGAAGTTTATCATGATCTTGGCGACAACATGGATTCTCGTGGTCGTATGGAAGATCCGCAAGAAAAGTTTAACAAAATGCGCTAGAGATCAAAACAATTCGTGGAAAGGATTTTTTGGGAAAATGCCCACGATCCGGTTCAGTTCCCAATGTAAGAATACCGCCAAGTTCAAATTCTCCGACTTTGAGAAACAGAGGTAACTCGCCTCAAAGCCATCTTGTGATGTATGCTAGGAAGATGTCTACTCACAACGATAATCATCAATTGCTCATTCACTACTTCCAAGACAGCTTACCGGCACCACTCTAAAGTGGTACATAGGATGGATAAGTACAACATTCGAACTTTCAACGACTCCAGCGTAAGCTTTTGTTTGACAATATAACCATAACTGGATATGGTCAGAGATCGAGATCAACTCGGATCAATGTCTCAAAGGGATAAAGAGACTTTTAAAGAGTATGCCCAACGATGAGGGAATTGTTTCCCAAATCAATGCACCATTGGAAGAGAAAAGAGATGACCAAGATCTTCTTGAATACTCGCCCTTTCTACTATGAGTACGATCGCTCAATGCTCCAAATGATTTCACCGAAATGGTAAAATGGGGATGTGATTAGAATAAGGAGTCCGAATGGATGTTTAACAAAAGAAGTTGGATCTTCGCTGAATCGAGAAATTTGGAACCGGTTTCCCAAAGAAAAAGAACAAGATGTTGGAATGGTATCCTAGGGATACCAAGAAGAAACGTTAATCACCAAGATAGTAGTGCTATCGCACTGCCATTGTTAGTTCAAATCCAAACGTGATTTACCCCATAATTTCAACATAGAATCAATAAATCGACAACAGCTCATCCATTCAACAACAATCGAATCGTGCTTCTAGGATTTTTCAACACCCAATTTCGATGTCTTACACTAATTATATCCCGCTTTAATCGAGAGGAATCTTGTTCAAACTAGAGCACCATTGCCGCCCAATAAGTTTCCTGGTGGTACAAAGTCGTGTTCTGCCCTTTCACCAAGGTGCACCTAATCACAATCTCGAGCATTGTATATCCTTGAAATCAAGTTCAAAGACCGGTTAAGGCTAACCTTCTTTCTTTCAATAATAACGAATCTAAATGTGCAAGTGAATCACGCCTAATCATGGAGGCACCAAACATAGTATATAGATGTTCGAGATCAATACCAAGTCTCCCGACATAAACTTGGAGAAAGCAGATCTTGTAGATGCACGCAACATTCACGATAATGGGTGGCCTTGTTTCAAGATAACAACAAATCTTGTAGAATTTGTTCTCAATACTCTCTGGATATTCTACTATAAAACATATCTCAGTAGCTAATTGACAATGGCGACATTCAAATCTTCAAAAATAGGAATGAGAATGATGTGAATATGATAGGATGTTATCCGCATGATCTTTTAGTCTCGGATATCGACTCGGTAACTCTTGAAGTAGACGCCATCATTCCTCATTTCAATATGCTCAACGAGAGATCAAATACAACAATCCAAGGGTTCTTGTTTCTCCTTTGATCATCTCGTCCACTGGACTGCTCTTATGACTCGACAAAGCAGCTCCTACAAATACAATGCAACAATGATGAAAATGGGATAATTTCATACCTACTATTTCATCCGTAGTTAACATCGCCAAGTAAGTCGAGTAACTAGGAGTGTGTGCATACCCCATTTCCACCAAAGTAGCCTATCGCTCCCGCAGCAAGGCAAAGTCTTGTCGATGTACCGTTGAATCGTAGGAATTCTTGTTGGTAATCTAGACATAAACATTGGTTCTTCTAATGGAACCAATATCAATCCGCATATTGATGAAATTCTAAAGCTAATCAAGAGGAATACAAAGTGTGGATCAACTTATGCAAACTCCTTCTAAAATCTCAATACTCTTTGCTTTTAAAATTAAGCCCACCGAGAGGCCCCGATGAGAGTTTTGGATCAAGTCAGAGATCACGATGTAACTACGGTCAATTTGGATGAATCGTAGCTAACATAATGGCTTGCAAAATCAGCTTCAGTGATGAAGAACTCCTCAAGAAGGTAGGGATCACAATTTTGCTCTCATATCTCTATGAACCGCTAATCGACTTTTTGTCTAACGTGCTAGTGGACACCGGCTTATCCTTGAACGTAATGCCAAAAACGAATCTTGCTCATTTGTCTTACAAACAAACATCTATGAAATTTAGTGGTGTAGTAGGCAAAGCTTTTGATGGATCAAGAAAATCGGTTATTGGAGGAATCGACCTTCCGGCGACAATCGGTCCGCATACTTTTCAAGTCACCTTCCGTGTTATGGACATTCAAGCCGCCAATAATGCTTGTTAGGTCGACCATGGATACATGAAGTCGAGCAAGAACATCAACGCTCCACCAAAATTGAAATTCTAATAAATGGAAAATTGGTAACCATAAGTGGGAGCAAGCCTTGTTGGTAAGCCACTTATGTTGTTTTTCTTTCATCATCGCGACGATGTAGAAGGAACGCAGTCCAAGGTCTCATGTTAGAACATGAATCTATCAAGAAAAATAGATCATTTATCTCCTCTTACAAAGAAGCGGAGCAGATGGTGAAAGACGTTACTATCACGTTGGCTACAAGTTATGATTCCCGCCAACAACGAAAAAAAGGGACTCGGATTTACTCCAATACTCTCAAAATCCAATAAGAAGGATGAAACTCTTCGTCCAATAAAAGAAATGTTCCATGTTGGAGGTTTCCTTAACCTTGTTCCTCAATGATCAATGTCCTTATTGATGAAAGATCAAGAAAATCTCTCTCGCTCAAGAATGGAAAACGATCTCAACGACTGACACATATCTCAGAAGAACCATGTACACCGCTTTATCCTCCTTAGACAAGTTCAAGGCACACTCCATCGAGATGATAAAGAAGAAATTCCACCTATCCCACCTGAGGTTTGGGATACCTTGGGGCAGCCAAGTAGAAAATTTGACTTCATAGTAAAATATATCACCCCTGAAAGTTCAAGAATTTTAATCGAAGACATCCAACCAACTGGATGGGAAGATCCTCTTGAATATCTCAATCAACCAGATGAGGCATGCATGCCCTCTGAATCTCATCATCCATTTGAGATCATGACTGAAGATCTTTGCTTCAATACACCTGCCAAGGTTGTTGAACCTGAATTTGTCTATTCCAAGATAAATGCAATTTTCGGAGACGATTGGGAAGATGGTCCTGAAAATGACTTGGAAAGTGTCTCTGATAACGATCCTAAAAGTCCATAATACATGTCGCATGAAGACACATGTACTTCCTTTTATACTCATCGACCTGTCGAACAAGTAGAGGAAGATCGCCTCAGTAGTACAAAGGACAAGGTTAACAAACTAGAGTCTTCAAATCTTGCTCAACCAATGGTCGATGTCATCACTGAAGATGATCCTAAGGGAAAACCATCGGAATACATAGTTTACCAAGGAGTTCGTCACTATTGGAAAGTCGTTGAGGTTCAAACTATTATTCACCATTCTACGAGTTATCTCGCTTTTATTCAACTCTCACCCCACCCAAGGCAGAGGTGTCTTATAGGGATAGCTTTTAATAATTTTCTTTGTCTTTCCCAAGACAAAAGAATTTGTGTTTAGGTCCTTGTTTCATATGTGAATAAATAAAGCGTTGTTTGATTCCCACATTTTGTGTTTGTTTTCTGCCTTTTTTCTAGAAATGGTAATCCTAAAACCCAATAAAACAAACATTTTCAAATAATCAGATACACTTTTGTATTTTCTTTTTTCTAAAAAATCAAATATAAATCATATATGCATATTAACAATGAATAAACCCATTGAACAACTTTGAATTCCCTGTGTTCAACGCCGAATATGAGGAAGAAGAAGGGATCCCTGATGAGATTTCCCGACTACTTAAGCATGACAAAATAATCATTCAGCCTCACGAAGAGCCCTTAGAAACAACCAACTTGGGTTTTAAGGAAAATAGAAAATAAGTAAACATCGGAGCGCTACTCGATGACGATGTCAAGAGAAAACTGATAGATCTTCTCAAAGAATACGTCGACGTTTTTGCTTGGTCCTACCAGGACATGCTAGTGTTGGATACCAACATCGTAGAGCATCACTTGCGATTAAAGTCGGAATGTCCACCAGTTAAGCAGTGAAACTGAGCAGGACTCACCTAGACATGGATGATAAGATCAAAAAGGAGGTTCAAAAGCAACTCGACGCGGGTTTTCTCGTCACCTCCAAATGTCCTTAATGGTTAGCCAATATAGTGCCTATTCCAAAGGTCGATGTGTTTCCTACCGACTTGAACAAAGCTAGTCCAAAAGACGATTTCCCACTACCGCATATTGACATGCTGGTTGATAACACTGCTAAGTTCAACGTCTTTTCCTTCATGGACGGTTTCTCTGGTTATAATCAGATTAGGATGGCTCACGAAGACATGGAGAAGACATCTTTTATCACGCCATGAGGCATATTTTTCTACAAAGTAATGCCATTTGGATTAACGAATGAAGGTACAACTTACCAAAGGGCAATGACTACTCTCTTTCATGACATGATGCACAAAGAGATCAAAGTCTACGTGACGACATGATAGCAAAGTCTAACAATCAAGAAGAGCATATAGAATATCTCTTGAAGTTGTTTCAACGATCGAGGAAATATCACTTCGCTTGAATCCTAACAAATGCACTTTTGAGTGAGATCGGAAAGCTCAAAGGTTTCATTGTCACCAAAGAGGTATTGAAGTTGATCCCGACAAATTCAATGCTATTCAAGAAATGCCTACACCATAAATGGAAAAGCAAGTAAGAGGATTTCTTGACGGTTGAATTACATCTCTAGATTTATCTCTCAAATGATCGCTTGTGGGCCAATATTCAAGATTCTCCGTAATAATCAAGAGGTTGTGGACGTAAGGTTGCTAAAAGCTCGACATTATCAAGGGATACATGTCGAACCTCTAATATTTATTCCTCCGATGAAGGAAAACCTCTAATCATGTACCTTAGAGTGTTATAAGATTATATGGGTTACATGCTTGGACACCAAGACGAAACCAAGAAGGAGCATGCCAACTACTACTTGAGTAAAAATTTCACGAATTGTGAAACTCACATCGCATGCTCGAGAAAACCCGTGCTTTGGTATGGGCTTCGTAAATTCTCCTCCAAGACATGATCAACCACACGACTTGGTTAATCTCCAAATGGATCCAATCAAGCACGTCTTTGAAAAGCCTGCCTTAATAGGGAGAATTGCCCGATGGCAGATGCTCTTATCTGAATATGACATCGAGTACCACGCCTAAAAAGTGGTCAAAGGAAGCATTCTCGCCGATTACTTGGCTTATTAACCAATCAACGAATACCAATCTCCCAAGTTTGACTTCCCTGACAAGGATGTTATGTACTTGAATATGAAAGATTGTGACGAACCATTACCTGAAGAAGGTCCTGATCCTGAATCAAGATGGGGCCTAATATTTGATGGAGTATTTAACATTTTTGGTAATGGAATTGGGGCAGACATCATTACTCCCAGGGGTTCTCATATCCCATTTTTCGCCAGATTGCTATTTGATTGCACCAACAACATCGCAAAATATGAAGCTTGTATCATGGGTATCGAAGAGGACATCGACTTAAGGATCAAGATCCTTGACATATATGGAGATTCAACCCTTGTGATCAATCAAATCAAAGACGAGTATGAAACTCATCACCTTGGTTTGATTCCCTACAGAGATTATGCAAGACATTTGTTGACTTTCTTCAACAAAGTTGAATTGCATCACATTCCTCGAGATCGGAATAGAATGGCAGACGCCTTGGCTACTCTATCTTCCATGTTCAAATTCAAACATTGAAACGATATGCCTTGAATCAACATCAGACGTCTTGAAAGACCTGCATATGTGTTTGCAACTAAAACAGTCATCAATGATAAACCGTGGTTCCACGATATCAAAAGCGTCCTTCAAACTCAAGAGTACCCACTTGGGGCATCACACAAAGATAAGAAAGATCTAAGGAGGCTTTCTGGAAATTTCTTTCTGAATGGAGATGTGCTATACAAAAGAAATTTCAACATGCTCTTGCTAAAATGCATGGACAGACACGAAGCAGATATGTTAATACATGAAGTGCATGAAGGGTCCTTTGGAACCCATTCAAATGGGCATATGATGTCTAGGAAAATCTTAAGAGCAGGTTATTATTGGATAACAATGGAATCTAATTGTTGTAAACACATTAAGAGACAAGTACCAGATATACACAGATCAGATCCATGTGTCACCGACTCTACTCAATGTTCTCTCCTCTTCATGGCCTTTCTCCATGTGGGGTATCGACATGATTGGAATTATTGAACCAAAAGCTTCAAACGGTCATCGCTTCATCTTAGTGGCTATTGATTACTTCACCAAATGGGTCAAAGCAGCATCTTACACCAACGTTACAAGACAAGTGGTTGTGAGATTCATCAAGAACAACCTCATTTGCCGATATGGAATTCCAAGCAATATCATTACAGATAATGTATCAAACGTGAACAACAAAATGATGAAAGAACTATGTGAGGAATTCAAAATTGAGCATCATAACTCTTCTCCTTACCGACCAAATATTAATGACGTTCTGGAAGCCGCCAACAAGAACATTAAGAAGACCATCCAAAAAATTTTCGTCACTTACAAAGACTGGCATGAAATGTTGCCATTTACTTTACATGGGTATCGCACTTCAGTACACGCTTCAACAGGGGAAACCCCTTTCTCTTTAGTGTACGACATGGAATCAGTTCTCCCCGTGGAAGTTGAAATTCCATCAATGGGAGTCTTCATGGAGGCTAAGTTATCCGAGGTTGAATGGTGTCAAAGAAGATACGATCATTGAACTTAATCAAGAAAAAATGGACCGCTTTGTGTCATGGATAGCTATATCAAAGAAGGATGAAGAAAGCCTTCGACAAAAGGTTCGACCTCATGAATTTCAAGAAGGCGACCTCTGCTTAAAAAGATCTTGTCTTTTCAACCGATTCTAGGGCAAATGGTCTCCTAATTACAAAGGCCCATACATCGTCAAAAGAACCTTCTCCGGAGGTGCTATGACTCTGCAACCATGGACGTTGATGAACCCCGCATCCTCAGAATATCGACGCAATAAGAAATACTTTGCCTAAAAAGATAAAAGAATAGCTTGGTAAGTCGAAAACGAAAAAGGGAAGCTTAGGCAAAATGAGCGTCTCAAGGATCAAAACTCGAAAAGCGGTCCAGTAAAAATTAGAGACGATAAATGTAAATTTATCCTGTTAGATTGAATACATGAAAAGGTAATCTAGGCAAAATTAACACTACAAGAAATTTATATTTACCAACGGCAAAAATCCTGGTAAACTCCAAAACTGGTAAAAGCCAAAATACCTATACCAACGGTCATATGCTTCAAGTATAATAGCTTAGACCAACGGAAATATTCCGTCCCTATATCTTTTACCAACGACAATTTTGAACGTTGGTAAAAATTTCAGGGCTATAGCAACCGCTAATTTTATTATTTAATATGTTTACCAATAATATATTTCTGTTGGTATAGATAAATTTAGTCGTTGGTATATGTTCCTTTTTTTTAATATTTTTTTTGTACTTAATTTTTTTTTCATAATTAATTTTTTTTAATAATCAAATTTTTACTATACTTTCTACATGCACTACACACAATTTAAAGGAGCTTTAAAGAAAATTTCAATTATATTCTAAAAATATAAGTCTTATACACATATCAAAAAAATAAATAATGTCATTTATATAATAACAACCACCAAAATAGATGCTACCACAAAAAATCAAAAAACATATCTAAGATAAAAAAATTATTTCTAATTTTCCTCTCTTCCATCTTCGTCAGTGCATATATTTTGAGAGTTTGTCTGGTTTTGAACACTAGAAGCATCTGTAGCCTATTGAAAATAAAATAAAATAAATTTCAAACTCTAATTTATAAATATTTTCATAATATTCGAAATATGAAGTCGAAGAGTAAAATATAATATATTGCTTTGCACTTGTAAAATAACATTCAAATCTTCTTGGGATAGTCGATTTTGTATCATCGACATCATATTTGCCATAAAGACATTTGTCCTTTCTTGACTTTCTCGCATTTTCTTAAGTTCATCCTCAACTCTTGATTTTCGGACAAAGAAGCTTTTGACTTTTAGGCTTGGGAATATTACCTAAACAACACACGCCCTCTATTTTTAGGTCCTTTTACTTGGGAATAAATGTTATCCTTCCAAGGCATATGATTTTGTGTCTTTTGGACCGAATGAGAAGTTTCAGCCTCATTATTATGTTTATTTAGTTTTTCCTGAAATATTATAATAGTTGTGATAAGACAAAATGTCACATGGAAATTGTAAAAAAATATAACATAGATATAACTTTATTATAACACCATATTTTGTCAAACAACAAAGAAAATAGTAAATATAACAAGTCACCGATCGTTCAATTTACTTTTACATATGCTATGTAGTAAATATAACAAGTCACTAATCAATTTCACTTTCACACATGCTATGAAGTAAATATAACAAGTCAAAGAAACAAAAAGGCATGAATGAAAGGAAATATTACAATCAATCTTGCAGCCTTTTCATTAACAATCAAACCATCTTTACGAGTACGAGTATCAATGTAAATCTCTTTGTGTGGAGACACTCCTTTAGCCTTTTTTCTAATACCAAACAAAAATTTATAAGTGATTTGTGTTATAAATACAATTTACTCAAGTAAAATCTCAAATCTTAACAAACCTTTTCATTGATCAATTTTGGGAGACTTTTAGTACCCATACAATGAATATCTTCATATTTAGTACGATTTTGACTATTAATTTTACTTTCTTTCTACAATTGATACAACATATTATTAGTCAAAACTCAAAAAGAAACCAAATTCAAACATTTTATAATATGACAATCTCTTTTCAATATGACTTACTTGTGCTTCGAAAACCAATGATGAACCAATTCACGATATTGATCCGGGTCAACTCGACAACTGTATAGAGGATGCAACTTCTTCTTCCGCTTTACTAGGGTCAAATGCCATTGCTTTTAAATCACACTTCCATTGTTTCCACTTAATATTCATCTCAAATTTCAACATTTGTCTTGTAGTGTCATTCATAGGAGGAACGAACTCAAATATGGTCTAAACAAAAAGAGATGTGTTAAGTAAATTCAATATTAGTGATACAAAATTTGGTCCATCGTGATTTAAAAATAAAGTTGTATATATAATACCTCTATTTGTGCCAACATTGCATCTTTTTCCTCATCAGGCATATCTTTCCAAGATTTGTATTTAATGGAAGCATATTGTTTCCTTCGAACCAAACTTCCTATGAAACGAGTAAGAGTCGTGCCTTCAGGACCAATTGGTCGACCATACTTGTCCAAATTAACAATTATGCAACTCTCAGTGTCTATTTCCCATACGTCTAACATTCTTGTTGGGCCTCTCTTTTTTTTAGGGTGAACATCTACAAGTAAATCATAAGATATTAAGACAAAATTCAAATCTCTAATATTTTGTAGGTTTTTTCTACTTCTACATAAGAGCATAAGAACATCTATATATAATTCAAACCTTCATTAATATGTAATTCTTCTTCTTCTTCTTCTTCTTCTTCTTCTTCTGCTTCTACATCAGAAGGAATAGAGTAGGAATCTTCAGACTCGTGTACGCCAACTTCCACATGACTTGGAATAGGCCTTGTTTCTTCAGCATTACTTCCTTGGGTATGAGATGAGGTTGGATGAGTTTCTTCAACATTACTTCCTTGGCATGAGATAAGGTTTGAGTCTTTTGATCTACGACTCCCAATATTCAATTTTCTCTTTGTTGGCATTGCTGTAATACAAATAAAAATACTAAATGTTAGTTCACATACTAACAGAAAGTTCACATACTAAAAGATAACAATATCAATATTAATATAATATGATGACATAATAAAAATACTAAAAGATAACAATATCAATATGAAAGTTCACATACTAAGAGAAAGTTCACATATGAATATTCACTAAACATAATCAGTACAGTACAATTGCATACAAAAGGTATAAAATCATTCAAAATTAAAACATATTCTCCCAATCTTCCTCTTCTTCCTCAATTTGATTATTAACATCAAATTCTAGGAAATCATTTTCATCAACTGAAACCGCAATTAAATCCTCAACATTTTCAGATCTTCATTTATGTTGTGTATTGCTTGCTCGTTGATTTCGTCACCCTCATTGGAATCTTCATCACCCATATCATAGACATCCTCACATTTGCATCTAGAGCAACACACCAATCATTGTTTCTCTCATCATATACATAAAACACCTTTTGCTTGTGATGCAAAACAAACGGTCATCCCAAAGATTTTTTCCAGGTGCTTTAAATTTGAAATTCACAAGTGTCATCCCAAACTTATCTTTCTTGATACCTTTCTTGATATCAATCCAATCACATTTGAATAACACAGCCTTTGTACTTTCCAAAATAGTCCAATTGTATTATATCGCTATTGCTCCAAAGTAATTAATTTCATCGTTTGATGTCTTTGTCCTTACAACTACTCCAATTTTGTGTCTTCAAGTATCTCTCTTTTCCTAGTGTGAAACCTAAAACCACTAATTGTGTAGCCGTGTCTCCTTACTACCTCAATGGTCCACGCTAACCATCTAAGTTCATGAGTAATTTCTTGGCTTCCTCTTTCATCTAAGTCATGAATCTATAATAATTCAATAAAAATAGTTAGCTACACAAAATAAGCGTAAGCTAAATCAAATATTTCAATTCTTTTGGGCTCACCCGTTTCAAACCAATCACTAAATTTTTTCTATGTAGTTTACCTACTTCAAGTTGTGATAGTCGATGCGGTCGAGCCTGTCTCTTAAGAAGTCCAACATGTTCTCTAAAAATAAAGATAACATAATTAGAAGAGTACGAACAATGGACAAACAAGTGTAAAAGTGAAATATGACTGTCTTACTTTATAAATGGAGCGATCAAGGCCACGCTTAGAAAGAATATATCCGTGAGCTTGCATTAATTCTTTTTCATAGAGCTTGATTCTTTTCACTCTCTTATGCTTCCCTAATTGGAACTTTTGTTGTTTTTCCTTCCTAGTGGTCTTCCAACAGATGTAGAAAAGTCTGCATCATCTTTAAATGTAGAATCATCATCATTTCTGCTAGGTCTACTAAACCTAGTTTCCACCCCAGTTAGATATTGTGAACAAAAGGTCAAGCATTCATTGGCCAAAAAACGTTCTGCAATTGGTCCTTCCGGATGTGCTCTATTGCGTACAAATGACTTAAGAGTGAGCAGAAATCTAAAAGAAAATTTTGTCTTAGCATCAATAATAACTTCTTGAAGAGATTTAACTAAAATGAAGTTTTAAAATGAAGAACACATACCTCTCAATAGGATGCATCCATCGATATTGTATCGGTCCAAAGAATTTTGGCTTCATATGCCAAATGAATTACCAAATGCATCATAATGGTAAAAAACGATGGAGGAAAGATTGTTTCCAGTTGACAAAGTGTTAAAGCTACTCGAGACTCTAATTGTGCAAGGAAATCCACATTAAGTACCTTAGAGCATATTTTCTTGAATAAATTGCAAAGGTTAATAATAATTGAAGTGACTCTATCTGGAAATAAACCTCTTAATGCCACTGGAAGAAGTTGTTGCATTAAGACATGACAATCATAACTTTTTAAGCCAAATATCTTTCGTTGCTTGAGATGAACACAACGTGAGATGTTTGATGAACATTCATCCGGAGCTTTTACATTCTCAAGGACACTCAAAAAAGCATCTTTATCTTTGTTAGTCATTTGATAACATGCTCTAGGCAAAAGCATTGCACTACTTTTGGAACTTGGTTGTGGAAGAAGCGTACTTCTTATGCCCATATCTTCAAGGTCAGCACGTGCCTTATAATTATCTTTGGATTTTCCATCTTGGTTTAACAATGTACCAATGATATTATCACACACATTTTTTTCAATGTGCATCACATCTAGATTGTGACATAATACATTGTATTCCCAATAAGGCAAATCAAAGAAAATACTCTTCTTTTTCCACGGTGCCCCATTCTCAAGACCTCTTCTCTAATTTCATCAATTTGCCTTGAAATTTGAATCCCATTTATTTTAGGAGGACCCTTGACCTTTGTTCCATCAAAATCCCTACTATTCAACCTCCATTGTGGCTAGGCGCTAACCAACGCCGATGACACATGTAGCAAAATTTTCCACCATGATTTAGCCACCGTGAGGAAGTTTCAATACCACAACATGGACAAGCATATTGACCTTTAGTACTCCATCCAGATAAGTTTGCATATGCCGGAAAGTCATTAATAGTCCAAATTATAGCAGCATAGAGTTGGAATGTCTCTTTCTTGTAGGCATTAAATGTTTTTATTCCATCAAACCATAACTCTTGCAACTCTTGTACTAAAGGTTGTAGATAAACATCAATATTATTCCCAGGAACTTTAGGACCCGGAATTAGTAGCGATAACATGAAGAATGATTGTTTCATGCACATCCAAGGAGGAAAATTATACGGAATTAGAATGACTGGCCAAGTACTATGGGTTATGCCCATTGTTTTTAAAGGATTGAAGCCATCGGAAGCAACCCCTAATCGAACATTACGCGGCCCGATTTAAAATGTTGTATATCGATAGTCAAACTCCTTCCAAGCAAGTGAGTCGGCCGAATGCCTAAGAGACCCGTCACCACTCTACCATCATGATGCCATCTCATTGATTCAGATATTTTAGATGACATGAATAACCTTTGTAGCCTTGGTTTCAAAGGAAACCAACGAAGGATCTTTTATGGTAAGTTCTCACGCTTTTAGAAGTTTCTTTTCCATTAGCATGTACATCCTCATTTGTTGTTTTCCACCTTGAAGTACCACACTTTGGACATACTTGATCTTTAATATGTTTATCCTAATACAATATACAATGTTAGGACAAGCATGAATCTTTTCATACCCCAAACCTAACCCTGAAATCATCTTTTTTGTTTCATAGTATGACTTCGGCAAAACATTCCTTTCTGGTAGAGCATCTCTCAATAAATCTAATAGCATGGAGAACAACTTGTCACTCCACCCATGAAGACCCTTTAAATGATACAAATGCACCATAAAGGATAGTTTTCTATACTTCTTACAATTTGGATAAATAACTTGTTCATTCTCTTTCACCAATTTGTAAAACTTGGCATTTTCTCCTACTTCTTGATTCCTTTCTCCTTCACCATAAATTTTCTTCTAAAGGAGGCATTGCAAAAGCATCGCTGAGTAACCCGTCCATGTCATGCTCCATTTCAAACTGTTGTTCAATTGTGCCAATGAAGTCATGGGTTTCTCACCATGAAGTATCCATCAGATAACGCCTAAGGAATCCACGCCTCGATCGCTATGTTCATAAACACTTGAGCGACAATGTGAATCATGCTTAGCACATTTTATACAAGGACACAATATTTTTCCGCTTTCATCGAGTTTTGAAAAGCAAATTCAAGAAATTGTTAACCCTCGAATATATTCTTCACTTCCCTTTGTTGGATCACGTACTCACCCTCTATTCTCCATTCAAAAATTTAGCTGAAACATTTGAACCAAATTATCTCGAATAAAGGAAAGAGTAAGAACCTATCTATAAAACTTAATTGAAACATTTTAACTATGAAAAATAGTTAATAGACATTGAGTCATGGTCATGGAAGGTTTCTGCTTGAATGATTTATAGGTGACATTGGGACGAAACTAAGTTTAACAATGAAACTCTTTCATGTTAGTAGAACTTCTTTCATGTACATTAAATTTTGTATACCTATTTTTTTCTTCATATTTGTTATATACTTATTTGTTAATATGAAACTCAAATTTAATATACATTAACAGTAAACATAAGAGATTCATACTAAAGCTTAAAAAGAAACTGCAAATCAAATCACAACTATTGAACAAATTGGTATGTTCAATAATTGCTATATATATTTTATGAGAGATTTCTTTATATATACCTCATTAATTCAACTAAGCACTTTCATGCCTCCTAGTGGTACGCAATTCTTCCCCAACCCAAGATCTTGATCAAACTATTCATCAAAGGACATAAGATATTATTAGCAAGAAAATAAAAGCGTATTTTCATTCCGTTGTATTTTATGATTAATTTTTATTACTGTACTCTTTGTTATAATAATGGTTATTTTACTGTCATGAATATTATTATCACTTCATAAAGCTTTATAAAGCTTTCACTTTATCTCATATCTATTGCATAATCTTGTATACTATAGTGGACTAGTGTTAGTAGTAGATTTAGTTTGATAAAATCTATGAAACACTTATTGTAGATACTGAGTCTAAACAAATTGATGAATTTTCTCTATATAACACTAAAAATAGTGTTTAAATTCTGATAAGAAATAACACCGCTATTTTGAAAACTATGTATGAAACATCTCCATAAATCATGTAAATTTGTCATTTTCTAACTTATGGATTTTCTCTATCTGATTTAACATTACTACTATGAATAAATATAATTAAAAACGCAGGACATTATTCAGCTCAACCCTATTATAAACTGACATAAGATAAGCTTAAACCTATGAACAACCACACACTCCGTAATCATAAACACAATTTTAATTTCGATTTACTTAATCACAAACAATTCTATTCAATTTAAAGAAACATAAAAATGATTAAGAAAAATAGATAACAACCAATAAACGAAACGACAAAGAAAAGAGTGAAACACTTACCCTTTGCTATGGTTCAGGAGATTCTACTTAGAAACGAAAATCAAAGTTCTGCAGTCCACAGTTGATGAATTAATTTAAGGATTTTGATGAGGTAAGAAATAGAAATAGAAGAAAACTAATTTTCAATTCGAAAAAAGTTGAGAGATGTGAATTTCATTCTTACTTGGAAAGGGATGAAACTTTTCGTTGTCTGATTTGGAGAAATTAAATTGTGGAGAAGAAGAGGTGAATGAATGAGCAAATGAGACAAACCCTAGTTTTCCCTGTTCTTTTTTTCTTTTAAGTCTTTCCAGTTTCATTTTCTTTTATTAATATATTAATTGGAAAAAATGAAGAAAAAAAATGAAAAATTGGGCTCCTAAATTGAGCGCTACTTTTCTTTTCTTTTCTAGTTAAATCAAATCCTATACCAACGGCTTGTTTTAATTTTGTTCTTTAGATATTATATATACAAACCCTTTCTTTTACGGTCACTAAAGGTGACCGTTGGTATATGGAAAATTTCTTGTAGTGTAACGATCAAAATGACAAAGTAACTGCATCAGTCCGTACTTCGTCAACCTGAGAAATCTTCCATCAGTGGATCTTCAATCAAATCTTTTGAAGCAACAAGCACAGTTGGAACTCAAAGTTGTTAGGGAGAATAGCGGTTATTACTTTCAATGTAGCTTTTTCCTAACATATTACCATTTCCAACTTTTGTAAATAGTTCATGGAATCACGCCTTTGGTTGATTACCATTCTATCAATAAAATTTGAGCTTTATGCCCACTTGTTGCAATTCTTGTTTTATTCTGTTTTGTAAAAATAACGTTTTTTTTCTAGTGAAAATCACTTTTGAAACAAAAATGAAAAAAAATTTAAAATGAATTTTTACTTCAAAACTTTTCAAGATAAAAGCAAAATTTTCCTTCGAACTGTGAACATAGAAGGAACAACAACAGTTATCTCCATGAGTGTTTCGACCTCTAAAGGACAAAAAATTGTCGAGAAGTTCTCTTCCTCGAAAGAAATTATCAAAGACGGTATTTTTATCCAAAAGAATCCCCAATAGGGTTTCCAAGAAAAATTCTTTTCTCCTCAAGAAACTTAAGCATGCAACTCGATTCATCACCAATGACATCTACACCATTGTTGAAGGTTTTGTTGAGTATTTGATTGAATCGATAATCGTCCTTTTTCCAATACGTTTCATCATCCTGTCAAGTATCAGATGCATATGACATTCATTAATCACACATAATTGCATCATTAATGCATTCTTGCATTTTTCAATGTTTGCTTCAATATCACTTGTTTAAGTTG
The DNA here is from genome assembly GCA_021764765.1 of Vicia sativa. Taxonomy (NCBI): domain Eukaryota; kingdom Viridiplantae; phylum Streptophyta; class Magnoliopsida; order Fabales; family Fabaceae; genus Vicia; species Vicia sativa. The sequence continues at coordinate 161,263,314 of CM038793.1, forward strand.
CATTTAATCCTGAAAACAGGTAAGGGCGTGTCATCTCTCCAATATACTGTCATCCCTAAGCAGAAAGAGCACATTATTTCTCAGCTTCCTAATCGAGTTCGTCCCTCATTGGATCCAAAATCTTGTTTGACTGTTTCTTTCTAGTTCATTCATTGATAGAACCTCGTCTCCAAACAAATTCACATCTAGATTTCACACAAAAAAATCTACCTGCAAATAATAAGCAATAGCCTCGTCATCCGAGCCACTTATTTCATTTTCATCTTTAAACTTATCATAAAATGGTTATTCTTCCTAACAAGTCCAATCATGAAAGTTCAAGAAATCCCCACAGTTGTCTTTCTCTCTGAGAAACCTGTATCTTTACAATCAAAAATCCTGCATCTTCTCAAAAAGATCCCTGACACGATTGTAATTGTGAAAATAGAAAACTCATTTGAGATCTTTTTCCATTACTGTCTGTTATTCACAAGGCTGAATAATCAGTAAAAATTTCTCAAGAATTACCTTGTTATAGTTATCACTTTGCTGATAATTGGTAATATCTTCAGAACTCATGCCATTTACCATCACAAGGTTGATAATCGGTAAATGAGTCTTCATTCCAAATTACCATAAATTATCACCAGGCTGATAATTGATAATATCATCTTTAATTACCTTGAAGATTGTCACAAGGTTGACAGAAGGTAATCTTCTTGTTTCCAAAAGCGAAACAGATATTCATTTCCTTTGTGAATCTATTTTCCCGGTGAAACATATACTTGTTTCACAACAAACAGGATTCTCCTTTCTTAAATAGATTGAGATATCCTCACAATTGTTTTCCCCCAACATGTCACACTTTGGTACCTCCTGGGTAAACCTTCTGCAATCACTTTGCATCATTCGCATTTTTTGGTATCTTAGGTCCAAAATTTGAATATTCTGATATTTAAGTCTCTTCACACCTATCGAGATGAAGATGTTCATCTCCATATCTCAGGTTGAAGAAACTTAAATAGGGGCATCTGTCATACCCCAATTTTTGACCTAAGATACCATCTCATATCATTCACATATGTATCGTTGCATCACTAACAATTTCAGCACAAGATAGATCGTGTGTGTGCTCCTTGAGCCAAATTAGGGTTTTGATCAAAATAAATTCATCTGTTCAAGATATGATCAATTAGGGTTTGAGTATTCACTCACTTTAAATGATATATCTTCATCAATCATCAACATTTGATCTTCAAGTTCCAATCATTTTCTCAAGATCTATCTTAAATCGACCAATTAGGGTTTTGATCGAGGATGGTGTATCATTTACTTTCTGATTAATGGATGACCCAATTGCTTGGAGAATGATCTCAAAATAATCAATGCAATATATTGACCTAATTTCTTGGTTCAAAACATCTTCAAATGCCATGATTGATCATCAAAGAAATTTCGAATCATATGACAAAAAGTCAACTGTTCAAATCAGTCAAACTTTGACTTTTGGTCAAATTTTTGAAATTCAAATTTTTTTCTATCATTTCAAATTATCCATCATGATCATAATAAATCAAAATGTGTGAAAAAGTCAACAAAAAGTCAAAACTTGAAAATTTTCTAACACTTAGAAAAAATTTCAAGTACGTTTTTACATGTTTTTCACCATTTGCATGGCCATTTTTCACCTAGATCCAATTTGATTCAAGAAAAATTCAAAACATGAAAGTTTTAGATCTTGTTCCAAGCTTTCCAAAATGTCCAAGAACTTGAAAAAACATTTTGTTTAGCTAGGATTATGAATTTGAAACTTAGAGGTCCATAACCATAATTTTCAAATCATTTTCCAAGTTTAAAAGTCATTATTTGCAAATTCTTCCTTCTAGAAGCCTTGTCACAAAAAGAGATAGGATTTAAGAGAGAAATATCTGATGAGCTTGGCTTAGAGGAGGATAAGATCACTTGAGATTTTAAACCATGGTTTAGAAATTAACCATGTGCATTTATGGCAAATTACTTGTACAAATCTTCCAATCCTACCCTTACCTTGCTCTTCAGACCTCTTGTCCTATAAATAGAAGTCATTTCTCACTTCTAAATCACACAAAAGCAATCCTAAACAAGCTTTATCATTTCTTCTTTTCCAAGTTTCAAGTTTAAAAATGAGAGAATTTGCAAATCTCCAAACCTTGCAAGTTCTAACCAATATTTGGCTTCAAACACTCTCTAATTATCCTTAGGAATGTGTTAGAATCGTCAAGCCATCACAAAATCAACCAAAACTCAAAAATCACTTCCAAACTCCATAAACATGCATATTGAGCCATAACTTCTCAAAACTAATTCACTCATGTGTTTTCTATTCTAATCATTCAAACATCATCTACATACCATATGAAGTGATCCAAACCATCCTCCCACTCAGAACTCCGTAATCATCATCATCATCAACTTGCTCGTGCTAGAATTAGACTTGGCATCGATCCAGCCATTCCAATCCAAGCTAAGCATTCAAACACCTTCCATAAGGTCCAAGTGAAGCTAAAGCAATCATCAAAACACTTTTGTAAACACTCCTTCTTGAATTCGATTTTACCAAAGAGGTAAGTTTCTCAAACTTTGAACTCTAAGATTCATGCATTATAGATGAAAATTACTTGTCCATATTGTTTTTGCACTCATACTGAATGATAACCCTCAATCAATTGCATAAATTATGGTCCATACATGATTTCATGATCAATTCTTATAATTAGGGTTCATCTGTTTTTCTTTGAAATCAGTCCTCTTAGGCTTAAAATAAATCCAATTAATGATCATCATCACGTTCCTGGTTAAATTTCGAGCAAGTTTGATCTTTGGATCGTGCAATTTCATTGAGAAATAAGGAAGTTACAAAATCAAAGCTTGAGGAAGAAGATGAAGAGCATGCGCGCATTTTCTGAGTTTTTTTGAAAAACTCAAATATTCGTTTTAAAATATAATAAAATGAAGTTAGTTTAATGAATAGATGTATAGCCATCCTAGTGGTAGAACGCGCGTTCTTAGTCCTTTGCCTTGCCTATGGTCTAGGGTTCGAATCCCCTTGAGACCATTTTTTTCATTCTTTTCACTTTTCTTCACTTTTCAACTATTTTTCAAACCATTTTCCAAACTTGTTTTTAAATACAATTAAATGAACGCGTGATAATAACAAGCCATGCATGTGGCCCAGTGGTTAATCTTTTCACCTTTGAACTAAGGGTCTTGAGTTCAAACCTCTCCAAAGCCAAAACAAATTTTTATCACTAGTTTTCTTCATTTTTTTATTAAACTTCAACATTTTCAAAAACCAATCAAAACTTCTCATTATGAGATGATTTTTTGCGCACTTGTCATTTAATATATATATTTTTATGATTATGTCAAAAAATGCCAAAAAAATATTTTCTTTAGATATATTTTTATCAGGTTAAAATATTTTTAAGTATTTTAAATACGTTTGAAAATGTTTTCTTCTTGATTTTTCAAACCTAATCTTTTTCAAAACTTTTTGTGAATATCTTTCACTTTTCAAATCATTTCAAAACTTTCAAAAACATTTTAATTGACTTATGCACCTCTTTTCCATTATCAATTCGATTAAATCTTTGAAAATACAAACCGAACTAGGTTTTTTCCTCGAAAATCTTCCGAATTCCAAAATCAAATTGATCATGGGCCTCCCTTACGGTGTAAGTCTCAACCCTCCTATGTACATATTTAGTTTCCTTGTACATATTCACCATTTTGTGTACATATTCAATTCCTTGTACATATTTAACTTTTTTTTGCAAATATTCAAGTATAACTAGTATCGTTCGCTAGTTTTATTCCACTTGTTTATACACCAATTCCACTAGTATTAAGAGGAGCATTATTCCTAGTGAAATGTTTAATCCAAAGGCCTCCCTTAAGGTGTAAGTCCCACTACTTTGTATATATCCAAGTTACACTAGATTTAATTGCTTGTTTTATACACTTGTTTATATTTCCTTCATAAACTCTTATGAATGCACGCCACACTTTCATATATATATATATATATATATATATATATATATATATATATATATATATATATATATATATATATATATATATATATATATATATATATATATATATATATATATACTTGTCCTTATACTTGTTCATGTTTATTTATGTCATTACAACTAGTATAACAACTAGGTTCCCCATAGCCTCCTTGGCTTTGTACAAGATAACTCACTTTTGAGTTAGTCTCCTCTTGGGCTTCATACAAAAGAAAACTGAGTTAGCCTCCTCTGGGCTTCAGATAAAAGAACTCCCTCGCTGAGTTTAGCCTTCTTTGGGCATCATACAAGAAAGAGACCGAAATCTCTAACAACCTCCTATTGGGCTTCCAATACAAAGAATCACCTTCGTTAGGATAGAACCCTAAGGTATGGTTTCCTATGAAATCACTCTCAAAGTCAAGTCGCCCATACCCTATAGCCTTCTCGGGCTTCATACAAGGACCCTCGATGTCCCTGAAAGCCTCGGGCTCACAATACAAGGACCCTCGACGTCCCGGATAGCCTCCTTGGGCTTATAATACAAGGACCCTAGGACTTCATAAAAGCATCCCCCTAACAATAACAAAACACTTTCTCCTAGATATTTATACATGTATCATCTATATGGAAGAAGTATCTCATCTATAGCATCACATACAAATCAAAACCTTTTCAAAACAAACACTTTTTTTCAAACAATACAAAACATCTTTTAATTGTAAGTGGTAACGCTTGTACACTCAAGCAAAACGCCAAATGCTTACAATAAAAGATTCAAATATTTTTCAAACATCTTTCTTAACTGTAAGTGGTAACGTTTGTACACTTAAGCAAAACACCCAATGCTTACAATGAAAGATTTAAACAATCACTTTTCAAAAATGTATGTGATGAAATAGATTAGATACATTTTTCATTAAGATGACACTTGTCGTTGTCTCTTAATCTTTGCTTCCACTAGCACACAAGTAGGAACTACGATTGCTCTGACTTTCTCAACCTCCTTTTGAGAATACATAGGCACAAGGTCTCACCCTTGGCGAGCATACTTCTTTCTCCCTCAAACCAAACAAACCCTAGTTCCCTTAGATCCGAGCTACAGATGCTCTGATTCCCATTAAGGGATATGTATGCAGAGGATCCCAATGATCCTTGCAAGCATAATAATAATAAATAAACTTAGGTTCATGCCTAACCTACCTTTCTTAAATCCCAAAGGAGAAACTTTCCCGAAATAGCATAGCAAATAAAACACACAAACTTACAAAATATGCATAAAACATTTCCTATACAAAATTATAGATATATAGGGTGCTAATACCTTCCCTTTATATAACCAACCCTCTTACCTCGGTCTCTCCCTAATGCTATGCCTAGTTCACGCTAGTCACGTCGATATCATATTTAGGGTATTTCAGCTTTCCTCTTTTCCATCTTCTTTCTTGTATGGAAACAATAAATTTTGGTGCTCACGGCATCTTTTAAAACAAAAAATCAAAAGAGTAAATCGCTTTGATCCGAGATTCAATTTCGATTTTATTCCCTCGTTCATCACTTTTATCGCGAACAATTACCCATCAAGAAAAGTTTGTTGTTGTCATGCGTGTGGAAGGGGCTTCTACTACTCAATGTGATGGGCGCGTTCAGTTCTTCAATGGCAACGCCTGTCGGAGTTCGTGGTTTAAACTGTGGAAATCCCATCGATAACAATAACCGAACAATGGTGATAAGGTTAGAGTTCGCTTTTGATTTTATTTTCAATCGATCCGATATACATAATGAATTTTAGAATTCCAAGCCACAATATTAACACAACCTAAACGCTCTCTAACTCAAAAGCCTCATAAATACTAGTGGATATGCTAACTCATGAATGATGATGGTGACTGGTGATTGGTGGTGTTGAGATGGAGACAGAGGTTGTAGCGGTGGATGAAAGTGAATGTTTCAATAAACTTAAATGCACTCAAAGAGAGTTTGAAAATATATTCTCTGGGATTAGAAAAGTTCGCCTTGGATCTACACCTCCTGGAAATATCTAGCATTTATTATATAGCAAGAAGTTGCAGTCCTCTAAACACCACCTCTAGAAGTTTAGTCTTTGTTATTGTCTTGTTGTTGTCTTCAAATTGGCATCAGAGCCAACGGCGAACATGATGAATCAGATGCCACTACCATAATTATCAAAACCGAAATATGAAAATTGAGTATCCAAATGAAAGCGCTTCTTAGATCTCTATATGTGTGGGAAGTAACAAGGGATGAGTTTGAAGAACCAACTAATACAACTGGGTACACAACAGCCCATAACAAGGTGTTGAATGAAACACGATCTTAAGATAAAACAGCATTGTACATGTTGCTTAGAGTCGTTGATGAATCATCCTTTGAGAAGATTACTAGTTCGACTACGTCGAAGGCAGTATGGGACACCCTTGAAAGAGCATTTAGAGGAACAGATAGAGTTAAGCAAGTTCGCTTGCCAACTCTTTGAGGTGAATTAGAAATAATGAAGATGAAGGAGATGGAGTTCGTGTCGGACAACATAACGCGAGTGCAAACGGTGGCAAACAAACCGAGTCAAATGGAGAAGCATCGAGTGATGCTCGATTGAAAAGATTTTGGGATCATTGACGGACAAGTTTGAGAATATAGTATGTGCAATAGATGAACCGAAGAAGTTGCAAGTTCTCTCTAAGCACACGAACAACGCAAGTTGAAGAAGAAGGAGGAGGCATTTGATGACGCAGATCAAACCAAGGAAGTTGCCAGAGACGAAAGAGCATTGTTCTTTCAAAACTTTCATGGGAGAGGACGGGCCGTGGAGGACGCCATGGTGGTCGAACTCATCAAAACAAAAACTTTGAAAGAGGACAATCGAGCCAACAAAATTGGCAAGGGCAGGACGTGGTCAAAGAGGTGGTTGAACAAACTACACAAACATTGAATGTTACAAATGTAACAAACAGGGGCGCGAAGGATCAATTCCACGCTTCTACAATCTGTGGTGGGACATCTTGCAAAAGATTGTTGTCTTAAAAGAAAGGTGGAAGAGACGACAAACTTTGCCCTAGATGCAGGTTCGAATGAAGGCTTTATATTGATGACTCAGAAATAAGTAGACGGAGAAAATGACACTATGTGGTATCTTGATTCAGGAGCAGGTAACCATATGTGTGGTCATAAACACCTCTTCAGAGAGATTTCAAATATTGAAGATGGACATGTATCTTTTGGAGATGCATCGAAGATAAAGGTTAAAGGAAAGGGCACAATCTGTTATATGTAGAAAGATGACTTGATTGGGTCAATCCAAGATGTGTATTATGTACCAGATCTCAAGACAAACATATTGAGTATGGGACAATTGACTGAGAAGGGATATTCGATTCTCATGAAAGATCGAACGTTGCACCTCAAAGATAAGTTTAGACATCTGGTTGCTGAAGTCAAAATGGGGAAAGAATCGAATGTACAAGTTAAATTTGAGGAAAGTTTGAGAAAATGTCCGAGGTTAACGTCAAGAAAAGATGTCTCTATGGCATCGACGTTTTGGTCACTTACATCATACTGGGATAATGAGATTAGCAAAGAAGAACATGGTGCATGGACTTCCAAACATGGAGTATGAAGGAAAATTTTGTGAAGATTGTTTTCTTGGTAAACAAACAAGAACATCGTTTCAAAAGAAGGCATTATTAGGCTAAATATATCCTCGAATTGATTCACACCGACATATGTGGGTCAATTACTCCGTAATCCTTCAGTAAGAAGAATTTCATTTGCTCATTGATGATTTATCAAGAAAGACTTGGGTCTATTTCTTGAAAGAAAATCAACATTTGAAGTATTCAAAAAGTTTAAAGTGATGGTGGAGAAGGCAACTGATAGATACATCAATTCCCTTCGATCAGACAAAGGTGGAGAGTATACTTCAACAACATTCATGAAGTATTTTGAAGATCAGGGGATAAGGAGGTTTCTAATTGCAGCACACTCACCTCAGCAAAATGGGGTGGCTGAAAGGAAGAATCAAATAATGCTTAACATGGTTCGATCAATGCTTAAGAGCAAGAACATGTCAAAGAAATTTTAGGCAGAAGTTGTTCAATGTGCAATCTATGTGTAAAATAGATGTCCACATTCAAAGCTAGGAGATCAAACACCACAAGAAGCTAGGAGTGGTCGGCCAATTGTGTCTCATTTCAAAGTCTTGGTAGTGTTGCATATGCACATGTATCGATCAACAAAGAGCTAAGTGAAGACAAAAGTCAAAAGTACATACTCATTGGGTATGATGAGAAGACAAAGGGATACAAGTTTTTCGATCCTGTAAATAAAAAGGTGATAGTAAGTAGAGACGTCCGTGTGAACGAAGCAAGTAGATGGGATTAGAACAGTTCGATAGAAGACGCGGTCGATGTAACACCCCAATTCTATCCCAAGCAATTATCAGGAAAATCATAGTATAAAAAAATTCCAACTTAACTGGGATAACATATTTTAAACATAATAACCAAAACTCGTAATACTTTTAGAATGGATACATAACACTTAAGGAAATAGAATGAACTCAGCACATAAATATAGTCTTAATAGCATAAGCCAAACTTTAATTAATGACGCAGCGGATTCATAATCATTCTCCAAACAAGACATGGCATCTTTCAAATCTTAAACCAACATTAAAACAAGTAAACTTCTCAAATAAAAACTTCAAGATTTGACATAAATCAACAAATAAAACATGTGTTCATTTTCCTCGAGTGCTACGTATCAGAGAAAATGACACCATACTCGAACTAACGGCTACTAACGCTTTATTCTTCATTACTTGCACGTTACCAGTATAAATGCAACGACAAAATAAATGAAAGGGGTGAGATATCGAATCATATAAATAGTTTTGTGATCAACAACATAAAAGAAATAGAATAATCAGAATCACCACCTCATACAACAACAAATTAAACTTCTCAAATCACCAACATAACAATTCAAAATGTATGACTCAAGTATGCAACTCAATACGATGCAAATGCATGTGGTACCATCAGAGTAAAACTCCCAATATAAAAAGCTTCCATGTTATCGAGGCACAAGGCGAAGCCTCCTTCACAACCGCCAATACAGCCTTCACAAATGCAATGCATGCGACTCAAATAACATACAACAACATCAAAAATCACTACAGACGATATGTCAATATCATCGTATTACCAATTACAAGAGATAATCATCATCACTAAAGCATAAGTTTATATCACTCATCACTGGCCATAGCCCACAACGTTATCAACGTAATCAACATATCCACCACGATACCGCAACAACAACACATTCGATATCAACACAAAACAACTAACATTAGTCACAAGACTTATAATTAACAATGTCCATTTAACCTGACGAATCAACTTACCCAATTGCACCTGTAAGATAGAATATTCGACACAATTTCAACAAAACAACGATTCGATTTACCTAATATTTAATCTTAGTTACCCCATCAATTTTCATTAAATTCGGACAACTAATTTTTCCGCTTAATTTTCTAATTCGTTAATCGACACCGCTTTAATTTTCTGCATTGCTACTAATAATTCATACTATTACTAATTGATTACTCCCCGTTACTATTAGGTCATTAAAGATCAAATATCATCAAATTCCTATTCTGCTATAAAACCATTTCTACACAATGTACTACTTTCTGATAAAAACTGCCATCTGCTATATTCCTATTTTCTACTATAAAATATCATTGTTGCTAACATACTGATTCTGCCAATTTATTAAAACTAATATTAAGATGATCAATTCATTCATTTATTATTAGTTACACTATTTGACCTATGCATGTTTAACTACCCAGTGACCAATATATATGTGCTAACAAAATTCCCAAAGTGATGCTTACTGTACCATGTACACACCCGTGGAAAGAGACGGAGGAAGGTCACGCCCACCGGGTGTGTGGCATCCGCCCAAGGTCCGGGGCCCACATCTTCTCTTCTTCAAGTGGGCGCCCGCCTTTAAACCCGCGTGGCCCCACCACAGCTCCCAACTTCCTTTTCCTCTTTCTAAATTTTCTAATTGCAACTCGCAATTTTATTCCCAATTGATCCGTATAAAACTAGCACAATAGATATTACAGCTTTAACATAACCAAATGTATAACATAATTTTCAATCACAATTCCTTATCAATTCATTAACATCATAAAAAGAATTTTATTGATCAACTAATTTCAACATAACACAGTAATGAATCTAATACCCTAAACCCCACATAAAATTCATCATACCCCATTTATATAACAAGAATCTCACCCTTACCTTTTGATTGATGGCAACTCTAAAACTCGATCAAATTCCTATTTTCCGATTCTCGTTGTGCACTTTTGTATCCTCTTCTACTTATATAAAACCTAATATTTTATTCTATTAATAAAATAAATCAAATACTCCACTCATCTAATAAATCAACTATTATATCTATCATACACTCTTATTGGGCCAACTAAATAATACCTCCTCATTTGCTATTTCTCACACCACGATAAAACCCACTAAATAATATTCTAGTAAGTTAATTACTATTCCTTATAATAATTTCGACTTAACCTGGCTATTCACTTAATTCTCTCAAGTCAACTTATTAATCCAATGTTGCCTCTTATAATTATTCGATAATCCCGATCACCAACTCCAACAGTTAAATCCTTAATAATTCATTTAAATAATTAAATTAATTTTCGGGTGTTACAACTCTCCCCCGCTTAGGATATTTTCGTCCTCGAAAATTCTTCCGACACAACCATCCTTAACTTTGTCTCTACATCTAACCTTCCGATATAGCCACGCTTTAGTACAATTAAAATCCAATGCACACGTGTAATTCCATTTCAACTCAATAATCAACAATCATAATAATCAACGAAGTTAGATCCACGAAACAGGTACCTCTAGCATGTCCATCCTCACTAGCTGTCTGAGTACCAGCCAACGTGAACACCTTTGCACCAGGCGCCTTATTCAGTTTCTGACACTGAGTAATAATATGCCATTCTTCACCAAAATTGAAACAAACATCCGCCTTATGCCTACACTCAGGAGCTGCATGTCCAACCTTGCCACAACGAAAACACCTCTTTACCTCAGCAGTAGTGCACACATTACTCTTGTGACCAGGTTTCCCACACTTGAAACAAGTCACGCTAGCAGGAGCGTCTCCCCCACTAGTTCTCTGGCCCTCAACAACTTCCAATTTACCTCTACCAGCTAGAGCATCATACAACTTACCACGACTCTGACTCTTGCTCCTCTTCTCATTAACTATCTTGTAACGAGCATTGATATCCTCTTTAAAAATTGTACAACGATCCACCAAATCATAGAAAACACGAATCTTCCGATATCCAATTGCTTTCTTGATCTCGTAGAGCAACCCATTCTCAAACTTGATGCATTTCAAAATTCAGAAGCTGTTATAGTGCGGATAGAACTTAGCCAACACCACAAACTTTGCAAAGATACAATCACAATGCACTTATTCCTTCGCTTCAACTTGAGGAATTCAATTTCCTTCTAACCCCGAACATCTTCGTGATAATACTCCTCGTAACTCTACGTAACACAACCCAAGTAATCTCTTCACTTGCAACTTCCAACCTCGAACGAGTCTCTAGCCACCACCATCGCCGACTACCATCATATGAGTACCATATTGAACCTTCGCTTGAGTTCACCATCACACTAAGATCCTCTAAATTTCCTTCAACCAATCCAAAGCTTCATTGGGATCATACTTGCCCTCAAGGTAAGAGGATTCTCCTCCGAAAGTCGCCAAGCTACGGTGTCAGCATCCTCGCCAAAGATTCGGCCGATTCTCCATAGCATTATCAATTGCTTCCGAGCAAAGAAGAATCGCAACATCGCTCCTTCCGCATATCTCTACTTATTACTACAACATAAACAATGGTTAAAACTAGATAATAATACTCGATTGTTAAACGATTCGACAACTTAACTCGACAAACCAACCTCGCTCCGATACCACTAAGGTAACACCCCATTCTACCCCAAGCAATTATCGAAAATCAAAGTATAAAATATTCCAACATAATCGATATCACATTTTCAACATAATAACCAAAAATCATAATACTTTTAGAACGGATACATAACACTTAAGGAAGCAAAATGAACTCAAGACATAAATATAGTCTTAATAGCATAGGCCAAACATTAATTAATCACGCAATGGATTCATAATCATTCTCCAAAGAAGACATGGAATCTTTCAAATCTTAAACCAACATTAAAACAAGTAAACTTGTCAAATAAAAACTTCAAGATTCGACATAAATCAAAAAATAAACATGCTTTTTTTCCCGAAAGTGCTACGACGTAGAAAATGACACCATACTCGGACTAACGGCTACTAACGCTTCATTCTTCATTACTTGCACATTACCAGTATAAAGGCAATGAAGAAACAAATGAAATACATGAGATATCGAATCATATAAATAGGTTTATGAAAAACAATATATAAGGAATAGAATAATCAGAATCACCAACTCATACAACAACAACTTAAACTTCACAAATCACCAACAATTCGAAATGTATGAATCAAGTATGCAACTCAATACGATGTGAATGCATGTGGTACTGTAATACGGTGAACTGACTTTGGGAATTTGTTTTGCTTTTTATCGCAAATATTGCGGATAGCAAGAGTCGCCACCGACTTTTCTTTTATCCAATTAAGGGAAGGTGAAAAGAATAGGAAAAGACCTTCATTAGATTCTCGAGTAAGGGAGAAGGTTATGAAAAGGAAGGTATTAGCACCCTTTTCATCCGATTTATCACGGGCTCTTAGTTGCTCTTAGATCATTTAAAAGTGCTTTTCGTGTGTTTGACAAAAATGTTTTGAAAAAGGCATTTCGCTTTGACTTTGTAATGATCCATGTAGGAATTTATACAAAGTGTTCTGAAATGTTTCGTTTTTGAAAAGAGTTTGAACTTTGAAAAAAGTGTGTGGTGTCAAAAGAATTTTTTTGAGCAAGCAACTAAAAGTCTTATTACCTACTCGTAATGGCCGCTGTGTTATTTTATCGCCTTTAGAATAGTGTTATCCATACCATTAGTTGGTAGGTAACCCTATTCGCTGGATGTGAAGGACATCGATGGTCATAGAAGGCAACTCAGGAAGTATCCCAGCACATCAAGCGACGATCATCACTTTCGAGGCAACAATCGTGGGACGAGATCATGTATTCAGAGGCTTACATCGTGGGTCTATGATCTTGTATTGAAGGGACTATGATGATATGTCAGAGGCAACGGTGCTAGGATACCCCTACCTTCGAGGACTCGACCATTTATTCGAAAGGCAACGAGAGAATTACCCTAAGGGTGCATGTGAGGAGAGTGTGTTGAATCTGATATGTTATCTTGCAATTAGAAGTGATCTATGTCCGCTTTTATCTTGCCATACATGCCTAGTTACTAGCGCTATAGGGTGAAAGTAAATCATGAAAGTAAAGTCCCACGCTATTACATGGCTTGGGGCGCTATATAATGAGTGCGGAAAGTAAAAGTCCTAATTAAACTATTACATTCCATAGGCGCTACATAATATTGAAAAGAAAAGCAAGAAAAATCATCCAAATGATACAACCCGTAAGCGTATACATAATCTAAAATACGAGAAAATTGCATAAGAGGAAAATGTTAGTAAAAACATGATTTTTGAATGAGGAAAAGTTTTAGATTAGTAATGGCAATAAGATGATAAGATGATTTTTTGGTAATTTTCTGAATCGATTTCGATAATTAAAAGCAATTAAAAGTCAATTTAATGGTTAATTAGTAATTTATTAAAATATGCATGCAAAATATTAATTTTAATGTAAAAAATTAAATAAACATTTTTCTGATTAAAATGCAAAAAGAAAATATTTTTTGTGATTTTTTAAATGCATGAAAAAAAATGTTTGAAGATTAATTAAATTAAGATGAAAATATTAAGAAAAATAAGAAAATAGAAAAGTTAGTTTTCAAAGTTGTGAAAAAGAATGGACATGCCAAGGATCGAACCCGGACATCCAAGAGAAACCACACCGCTGCCATCCGAGCCAAGTGTACTTGGTGTTTATCATCCGAAACAATTGATTATAAGGGTAAACGTGTCACATATTATAATTTCAAACATAGTCAAACGCTGGGACCCGGGATGTTATGAAGGAGCGAATCGTAACGAGCCATGATGCCACGCCAACAAGCCACCGGTCAACCGAGTAAGCGACGGAGCCTCTAGCTCCCCGCCTCTCCTACGACCGGATTTTCAAACCGCAAAATACCAAAATTAAAAGTTGGTTAAGGCTACCCCTTAATCGGGTCTCATAATCCAATGGTCACCTCCGCTTGACTCGAAACAACTCAGAATTAGGGTTTCAAGCTAGCAGCCTAAAAACCCTAAACATGGAAAACCGAGTTCGACGCTCAAGCTTGAGAACGATGGCCCATATCCTATCTATGATGTCTCATGATCATATTAGAATGGTTAGTTTCGATTAAAACGCACAAATAATAAAATTCAATTCAAGAAAAATATGATTATGTATGTTCATATATGGCTCGATTCATGCAGTTTTAACCATGGATAATGGTGTGTACTTACTCCAAATTACCTCAGGAACACAATGGAATGATTGAGAGTGGCTGAAAGTGGCTGGAGAATGAAATTCGATTTTTCCAACTTTGAAGAATTTTTTGAGAAAGTAGGGTTGCTTCAAGGGGCTAGGGTTTCATCCCCTGGTCTTGTGGATGTGTTGTATTTATAGAGTGAAGGATTGGAGCAAAAAGAATGAAAAAAGATATCCTCTTCAATGCAAAAATATTTTCTCTTTAAATTCAAATCAAATCTTTTCAAAATTTGATTTTTCCTTCCTTGCATGAGCTAGCACGAATTTGGAAAGTTGTATGGGCTTCCTTGGTCCTCAAGCATGATAACAAACCTACCCAACTTAAATTATACCTTGTTTTCATATTTTATTTTATTTAATTTTGAATTAAATGCTTTTAAATTCAAAAATAAATCAAAAAAATAGAAGGTGGTCGTGGCAAGGCATCAAGAGGTCACAAATAATATTATGATCAAGTTTGGATCATAAAATTATAGGCCCATTTGGAAAAAATTGGATTTTGTCAGATATTTTCCTTTGTGTAATTCTTCAAAAATGCCCAACTTGTGCAAGGTGTATCTTGCTCAATTTTTAACATTTTTGAGTGTTCTTGGACTTTTTAGAAATCTCTAGATGTCCAATAAACAACCTCTTTCGTTTCATCTCTATTGGAGTTTCCATGCTCAATATCACTTCAATACAAAAAGTTGACTTTTTGTTGACTTTGAAAAGGACCTATAATATTTTGATCCATATCTTCAAAATGAAGCATTTTCTGACCATGCTTGTGAGACATGAAGTTGTGGAGAATTGAATTCTCTTCAAAACGATAGGTGGTGGAAAAATTTCTGATAAAGTATGAGAAAGTTATGCTCAGTCAAAGTTCAGTTGACTTTTCTCTAGAAAACCCTAATTTGGAAAGTTTGACTTTTGATCAAATCTTGAGTTTTCTTGATGAATCATGATCAACCCTTGATCAAATGATGAATATTACTTCAAAATATGGATGTTGACTAAAAATCATGAAGTTTGACTGTATGTTGACCACAGTTGACTTTTTGCCCAATACAATTGATTTTCAACCATCTGAGCAATTGTTTAAGGAAACTTGACTTGTAAGGCTTGAAACTTGACATGGAGATTCTTTGAAGCATATGAGGAGGCATGATGACCACTGGAGATGTTGGAAGTCCATCTTGATCTGAGGATAGCCAAACCCTAGTTTGGGTTGATTACCTAGGAGAGGGTTTGTCTGACCAATCCTTGAGGAATCCTTGAGCATGGATGTATGAAATGTCTTGTGAAGTAAGAGGGCAATTTGGGTATGATTGCCCCTGCTCAATCTTCTTGTACCGAAGGGTTAGATTGGCATGTGCCTTCGTGACCGGAGGTAGAAGATGATTGAACACCGAGTACACCCGAAAATTTACACTCGTTGTTTATCGATGATGCAGAATGGGCTTACGATGCCATTTGGAGAAGCCGGAGATTTTGTTGGGGAATGAGTCGAGTTAGACTCGAGAACATCGCCTGATAGAGAGAGCCGGAGATGGGTTTAAGATGCCATCCGGAAGGGTTGATGCCGGGAACCAGCCGCACGCTAGGCTCGAGACCCCGAAAGTAGGAGGAGCACGGATACGGGCTTAAGATGCCATCCCGAGAGAGTCGACGTTAGACTTTGTGCTTGTCTTTGAATGAAGTTATTGGTTTTATTGGTTTTAACCAAATATGCAGATTCAAAGCGGAGAGTTGTTGATAAACAATCGATGGGCTTAAGATGCCATCTAAGGCAATCGAGTCGACGCCAAACTCGTAGTTGCTATTGATAATAAGAGAGGTCATAATAAATCTTCGCTTTGATTATTCCGAGGATAATGGTCGCGTAATGGATAGCTTCCGGTTTCGAGTGTTGATTCAATGTCGCTGTCCGAGGACAACCTAAGTGATCGTTGATGGGTTTCGCCTTACTGTATTAATCTCGGATCTGTTTGATGACAACTTGGGCGGTCGCTCAGATAGTTTTCCGCCTCGCCTGTGTATTAATCTTGGACCGTTGTTTCGTATGATTTTCACCGGCTTTGGGAAAACAAAAACTCGATAGAATATGGTTAGTCTTATGCGATTTATGATGATGAGTGTATGAATGACATTATGCATAATGTATGAATGATAGATGTCAGATTTCAAAACATATCCATCTTGGAGAAGACGTGGATGTTCGTCAGATTTCGCTTTTGGGGACTAAACGGATGAAAACCCCGCTGAAAGAGAAGAAAGATATCCTGATTCCTCCGATGCACTATCTCGACCAAGTTTCGAGCCCGGATACTTATATCCGAGGATGGTAGAGACCGAGAGGTACACTCATCGGGATCTGTAGACCCCACTGGGAAAATTTAGGAGGCGCCTACTAGGGATCTTTATAGATCCTACGGAGAGTATTTGATTGTTGCTGGAGACCAAGAAGGATCCGAGCCCGCCAAATCTCGGCGGGAATAAAAGATGTAGGTTTCTCCGATGCACTATTTGACCAAGTTTCGAGTCCGATATTGTTGTTTGGGA
Organism: Vicia sativa; assembly: GCA_021764765.1. Taxonomy (NCBI): domain Eukaryota; kingdom Viridiplantae; phylum Streptophyta; class Magnoliopsida; order Fabales; family Fabaceae; genus Vicia; species Vicia sativa. The sequence continues at coordinate 161,280,609 of CM038793.1, forward strand.
ATGATGATTGCCGAGATATTCACTGGGATAAATACTCACGGAGATGAACCGTTATTGCTCTGAGACCGATGTAACATGGTTCAACCGATCACTTCTGGGACTAACGTGATGAAGCTTTGAATGTTTGGACTAGTGGAGGAAAATGTACTCCATCGGGAAGGTTTGTAGTGAGCGACACCTGGGGATTGTATCAGGGGAACGATTGGTGACTTTCGTCATCTCAATTCCTATAGCTCGTAGTAATTATCCTTGTTCTTTGCTTTTCGCATGTTTGTACATAGATTTTATTGTCGATGCATATAATCATTCAAATCAAAGGTTGACTTTATGCAAACAACAACAAAGGAAAATTGTAAAAGAAAGAACTTGTATTAATTTGAAGGGTGGCGATGGCCAAGTAGTTGTACACAAGAAAATAAAAAGCTATGCGAAACAATCTCGCTAAGTTTCAACTATGCTAGTACTATATATTTCGACTATCTCATCTCCTTGTTGTCGCAGAAAGTGAGTGGATTGATTTTCGCCATTTGAATCTTGAATGCTAATAGTAGTCTCAGATAAGTGATCCGGACGAGACATAGTTGTACGCTTAAATCCCTAACTTTTCCTAGACCGCCTTTCGGTTTTAAGTCACCGGATACCTTTTTGCCCAAGCCGCCTTTGTGTTTTCGACTGCGGTGTACGTGTTTTGTATATATCCTTAACTTCGCCCAACCCTTTGGTTCGCCAGATGCCCTTATTTTTGCCTAGGTCACCGACCTAGCGGGTCTCGCTTATGCGTAGTATTTTTGACTATGTTCCGCTCATGTGGTGTGCGAAGTCTTCGCCATCCATGGTGCTAAGTATCATAGTTCACGAAAATACTGCCTAGACTACGATGGTCCCTCATAGGTGGGAGTCCATTTGCCCCTCGATCACCTTGTGGAAGAATGATGCGCTGACTACTAGATCACCGACTTGGTAGACCTTGTTTGACCTTCTTGTTAAATGCTCGATCATTCGCTTCGATAGATCCGTCCATGGTAGATGGACACGAGTCGCTTCTCATCAATCAAGTTGATTTAATCTAGGCAGTCTCGATCCAATCTTCTTCGCCTAACTCGTGTCCTAGAGGACTCGTCGAGGGCATCCGACCTCAATTGGTAGGACCGCCCATACCATATACAGAGAGAAGGGTTGCCTTAATGTCCGCATATAGTGCGATAACCATGAAAAGCAAATGGTAACATCTCGTACAATCCTTGTAAGTCACCCATCTTCTATATGATCTTCTTGATATTCTTGTTGGCGGCTTCATCGCGCCATTCATCTTAGGCCGATAAGGAGAAGAGTTGTGATGCTTGATCTTGAATCGCGATGATAAGATTATGCTTGATGAACCGAGCCACAACATTCTTGGTAATGATGCGAATGAGGTCGCCTACCCACTTGGTGAAATAGTCAATTGCCACAAGGTTGAAATGATGTCTGTTGGAAGTGGTAGGTTTGATCTCTCCAATCATGTCAATGCCCCACATTGCGAAAAGCCAAGGAGCGGTTAGAACATTCAAGGGTATCGAGGTACGCGGCACTTTGTTTGCATAACCGCATTTGTGACAAGATCTTGCATAGCGGTGACAATCAACTTCCATGGTAGACCAATAGTAACTTGTTCTCAGAATCTTCTTAGCCATCGTATGTCCACTGGAGTGGGTACCAAATGCGCCTTCATGTAATTCTTCCATGATACGTTCCGCTCGGTCTACACAATGAGTAAGCACAAATCGTGGTTGCCCTTGTATAAGATGTCGCTGTCGAGGAAGAATTTGATGGAAACCTTCTCAAGAACTTCTTATCATTGATGATTCTCGAGGGATACCCCGAGTCTCAAGATACCTCTTCACGTCAGAGAACCAAGGTTTCTCTTCAGATCAAGCTCATAACAATATGCTGGTTCACAAACTCTCGATGATGATCCGGGAGCCCGTTGTCCCATCCGACCTTAAACATAGATGACATAGTAGCTAATGCGCCCCGCCAACCGATTCTCTTCTCGTGGAATATGATCAAAAGTAATCTCTTCGATGTAGGGATCGACTCAACATGCTCGATATGGAATGAGATTCGGATGCTTCAGATCCCACTCGCCCTTTATCCGACTAATCACTAAAGCCGAGTCTCATACACTTGTAAGAATTTGATTCTTAAGTCAATAGCCTTTAATACCCATGATGCACGCTCAGATTCGCCATGTTGTTAGTGCAATCGAAACATAATCTGGTGAAAGGTGTATGTCCCCGTAGGGATGTAATGATGGCGCCAATGCCATTGCTAAGTGCGCTTGAGGCTCCATCAAAGGCCATAGTCCATCGGGATCCCCTCGTGTCCTTTGTCTAGTCCTAGTTCTTCGCAATCAAGAATTAACAAAACATCTTCGTCTCGAAATTAATCGCATAGATCGATAGTCATCTACGGCTTGATGAGCCAAATGATCGGCTACTACACTTCCCTTTGATCGCTTTCTCGAGAAGTATACCGATGTCGATTTGGTCAAGATCATTTTCCATATTGCTATTCTTCCGAGAGAAATGGTTTCTAATATGTATTTTATCGGATCCATCTTGAGATCAATAAGGTAGTGAGTCAACATATACCGCCTTAGTCAAGAGCATTTCAAGTTAAAGCGCCGCAAGTTTTCTCGAGCTGTGAGTATCTTGTTTCACACCGGTAAACTTTTGCTAAGGTAGTATATTGCATACTCTTTTCGACTGACTGGCCATGTTGCCCCTACACACACCCCATTGAGTTCTTTAACATCGTAGTACATGATAAGAGGTCTTCTTTGGTGTGGCATCAAGATAGGAGGATTTTGTAGGTACCCTTGATTTTGTCAAGAGGCTTGGCAATCGTTATTCCATTCTACTACTTGATCTTTCTTCAAGAATTTGAAGATTGGCTCACAAGTAGCGCTAGATGTGCAATGAATCGCAATGTAGTTCAATCGTCCAAAGAAACCTCCGACTTCCTTCTCGCGGGAGCGGCATTTTGGAAAGATTTAACCTTGGTGGATCAACTTCAATACGCTTACCATCGACAACAAACCCTAAGAGCTACCGGATCCGACTCAAAGGTGCACTTGTGGGATTAAGTCTTAGTTTGTACTCTTCGCCTATCAAACAGCTTCCGCAGATGATCAAGATGTTCTTCCTCTGTGTGATCGAGCTATCATGTCGCCAACATAGACCTCTATCTCGTGACTAATCATGTCATGAAATAGTGCCACCATGGCACGTCGATAAGTGGCGCCTCTTTTAGTCCGAACGGCATGACTTTGTAGCGTAAAGTGCCCCACCTGTAACGTAAGTAGTCTTCCATGTCTTCGTGAGCCATTTTGATCCGATTGTAACCGAGAAACCATCCATGAAGGAGAAAACCTTATGCCGAGCGGTGTTGTCAACCGTAATAAAGAATACGAGGAAGTGGGAAATCAGAATCCACACATCGCATCTTACCATCCTTCTTAGGTATGGGTACCACGTTAGCAACCCAATCGTGGATAAGAAGTAACGCTAAGAAAACCGCATTGAACGCTTCATAACTTCGCTTTGATTTTCTCGTGACATCTCGTATGCATGCGATTTAACCTTCTGCTTTATCGAGAAAACCTTCTTTGTTTGTAGAATCCTGTACCACCATGTTAATGTCTAGACCTGGCATGTCTTCTTATGACCAAGAAAAAACCTCGATATAGTCTCGTAGCATCTGAACCAATATTTCTTTGACACTGTGTCATACCCCAAAATTTGCCCTCCTACTTCTCAAAATGTTTCATACATCCATTCCTCAAGGGTCGATCGAAAACCCTCTCCTAGACAATCAACCCAAACTAGGGTTTGAAATTCTCGATCAAGATGGACTTCCAACATCTCCAATGGTCATCATGCCTCCTCATATGCTTCAAAGATTCTCCATGCCAAGTTTCAAGCCTTACAAGTCAAGTTTCGATAATTGCTCGATGGTCGAAAATCAACAGATTGAACAAAAAGTCAATTGTGGTCAACATACAACAAACTTCATGATTTTTGGTCAACATCCTCATTTTGAAGTCACATTCATCATTTGATCAAGGGTTGATCATGATTCATCAAGAAAACTCAAGATTTGCTCAAAAGTCAAACTTTCCAAATTAGGGTTTTCCAATGAAAAGTCAACTCGAACTTTGATCGAGCATAACTTCTTCATACTTTCGTAAATTTTTCCACCACCTCTCATTTTGAAGGAAATTCAATTCTACAACTTCATGTCTCACAAGAATGTTCAAAAATGCTTCATTTGGAAGGTATGGATCAAAACATTATGTGTCCTTTTCAAAGTCAACAAAAGTCAACTTTTTGTAAAGAAGTGTTATTGAGCATGGAAACTCCAATTGATATGAAACCAAAGAGGTTGGTTAGAGGACACTTAGAGATTTCTAAAAAGTCCAAGAACACTCAAAAATGTGGAAAATTGAGCAAAATACACATTGCACAAGTTGGGCATTTTTGAAGAGGTGCACAAAGAGAGATACTTGTGAAAATCCAAAATTTTGCAAATGCGCCTAGTTTTTCTTCATTCAAACTTGTTCCTTAGACAATTTGGAACATCCAAGCCCAATGCCACGAATTTTAGCTTAATTTTTCTATTTAATTTGGATTTTATTCATTTAAATACAAATTAAATTAAAAAATAAGGTATAAAATCAAAATTTAATGCAAAATTGATTTTTCTCTCATGCTTGAGATCCAAGTAACTCACACAAGCTGGCAAATTTCTAAATTTGCAAAGATTTGGCAAGAAATTGATTGAAATTGATCAAAAATGATAAGATTTAATTTTGTACAAAATCAAATAATATTTGCATTGATTGATGATTATTTGTTCCTCAAATCAGCTCAATTTTCATCCATTATAAATATACAATGCATATCACACAAGAAAGAACTAAAATTGCCTCAAGAACCCTATTCCAAAGTAAAAAGTGTGTTGTAAGCAAGTGGCAACCCTAGTTCCACTGATTCAATCGATTTTGAGCATCCAAACACATTCCTTGACATCTCCTGAAGCATTCCAGACCTTTACATCATTCAAAAGCATCAAGAATCGAGCAATCCGGTTTTGGTTTGTTCTTATATTTTTCAAAATCGATTTCTATTATTCATGCATTTTTAACACTTTTTGATTATTTGTTCATGATCAGCATCAAGTTTGCAAGCTATCTGGGTATCCCAATCGTATTTTAATGATTCGGAACGAAACCACCATTGTTAGGGTTTTCGCTTGAATTAGGGCTTCTAAATAGGAAAATTGGACCGAACCAAGCATACCAGGATGATCAGTGAATGAAAACGAGTCGATTCATGTACTCACAATACATTTATATTACTTGTATGAGATTTTGATTTTTGCAGGGGCCTTAGCGTCGAACAAAGACCGACGCTGAATGTTTAAGAATTCAAAACGAAGAAGGCGATGGTTTGGCGCGTGATCTGGGCAATCAGAGAGGGACACCGTTAAAGCCATTTGTTCCGTTTTCCTAACATGTGTACAAGCCAGCTCGGTTGGAAAAGGCAACGCGCATGTCACCCAGGGAACCTGAGTTCGATTCCCAGCCATGGCAATTGTTTTTTACAAGTTAGGAAACTAACATATTTTTTTTACTTTTTATATTTTCTTTAATATTTTGCATCTAATTTAATTTATCTTCAATATTTTTTATCATGCATCTAAAAAACACCAAAAATATTTATTTTTTGCATACTCATCAGAAAAATGCTTATTTAATTTTTAAAATTAAAATTATTATTTTTGCATGCATATTTAATTTAATTGTTAATTAATTATTTAAATAGCTTTTAATTGTTTTTAAATTATCAAATCAACTCCAAAAATTACCAAAAACTTATTTTATCATATTAATGTCATCACTAACACAAAAACTTTTTTTCTCATTCAAAAATACTTATTTCTACTAACATTTTCCTCTTATGCAATTTTCTTCCGTTTTCCGATTTTGCATCTCTGTCATGTGTTACACCGCTTATTTATTTTTATCGCTTTTTTCCAATTATGTAACCGCCATGGGATGTAATAGTTTAATTAGGACTTTTATTTTCCGTGACTTTCAATTATGTATCGCCTAAAGCCATGTAATAACAGAGACATTTACTTTCCGCACTTTACCTTCCGCACTTAATTTCCGCACCCTATAAACTGCTAGTAATTAGGCGTGTATGGCAAGATAAAATTGGACATAGATCACTCATAATTTTCAAGATAACATATCTGAAATCAACACACTCTTTTCACACATGCACCCCTTAGGGTAATTCTCTCTCGTTGCCTTACGAATTCAAATGGTCAAGTCCCTCGAACGTAGAGGTATTCTAGCACCGTTGCCTTCAAAACAAATCATCATAGTCCCTTCGATACAAAGATCATAGACCCACGATGTCGCTTACGAATACATGATCTTGACCCTCGATTGTCTCCTACGAAAAATGATGATAGTCTCTTCGAATGTGCTAGGATACTCCCTACTAGTTGCTTTCTATGACCATCCGATGTCCCTTCGAATGTCCCGCTTACATCCAACGAATAGGGTTACCTACCAACTAATGGTATGGATAGAACTATTCTAAGGGAACGTAAAATAACACGAAAACGACCAATTCTGAGTAGGTAATAAGACTTTTAGTTGCTTGCTCTATCAAAATACTTTTCACACCACACACTTTTGTCAAAGTTCAAACTCTTTTCAAAACAAAACATTTCCGAACACTTTGTATACATTCCTACATGAATCATTACAAATTCAAAGCGAAATGCCTTTTTCAAAACATTTTTCAAACACACAGAAAGCACAATTTTAAAAGTGATCTAAGAGCAACTAAGAGCCCGTAGATAACTACGGATGGAAAGGGGTGCTAATACCTTCCCTTTTCATAACCTTCCCTTACTCGTAATCTAACGAAGGTCTTTTCCTGCTCCTTTCACCTTCCCTTAATTGATAAAAGAAAAGTCGGTGGCGACTGCTATCCGCACATTTGCGATACAAAATCCTCAAAGTCGCTTCACCGACACACACACTGCTCTCAAGACCCGCCTCCTATCTTGATCTCTTTTCTGCCTTCATCAAGACTCAAATTCACAACCTCAACTAACTCTTCATGTGGTCGTAACTCGCTCTTCTTGTTGTAGCAATCGACAAGTTCTCCTCGGCACTTCACAATCTTCTTCACCTTCGCCTTCGGCTTGGTAGATCGGATTATCGTCATATTTAGCAATAGCATACCAACTAGATTCGAGTGATTCTCAGTTGTATCACGGGTGTGTAAGAACACATAGCTTTTGAAGGGTGATAACACAAAAGAAAGAAAACAACATTTAAATGCAAAAGTCCAACGATTTTATTGAATGAAATATGCAAATGATGATAATAACCTCACAACGAGCCATGATGTGCAAGGCACTAGGCTTTAATGTTTATTGTTCAAAGCGAGAAAAGGAAAACAAAACAAAACAAAAACAATTACTCCCTGCCTAAAGGAGATTTGTATGACGCCTTCGCCTTCCAATTGTTGAGTCCATTGTCGGAGTCGAAGATCCATTTGCCGACGTCAAGTCGCCACGGTCTTCTATAGCATGAACTCCATTCCGATTGATGCGAAGGAAGTTGGTCACGCTCATGCGATCATCTTCCGACTTTGATGGTGAAGCCTAAACCAGCCTTTGTCGGATTTGAAAGGAAGATCGGGAGCTGACCCCAAATAGTACTACCTCCTTCTTCGACGGCACTGAGCATCCTTCTGAGGCCATCCTAGGCGAACTCGTGTAACTTCAAGAGGACAGAGAGTCACGTGCATGACTCTTGGAACTATTTCAAGAATTCACCTTCCATCTCGAGATATCTGAAAGATCAGATGATCGACCATGTATTCCTCTTCAAAGACATACAGAACAACCTTCCTCACACCGGGTACTTTAGCTCGATGCAAGGCAGAGGTAATACCGCCCATGTATCCAAGGGGTCCAAGTAGGCAAGAGTAAGTCGGACGGATGTCCATGACAAAGAAAGTGGAATCAAAAGTCCGGGAGCCGACTTTAACAGTGAGGAGCTCTTCAAGCACCGCTTGCTTGGAACCATCAAAAGCTCTCACAATTATGTCACTAGGCTTCGTGACCAATCCTTCAATGTCGAGTCGATCAAAAGCATTCTTTGGTAGGATATTCGAGCGTAACCAGATCCACCAAAACATGAGACAAAGTAATGCCCTTGCATTCAATGTAGTGCAAGGCTTTGTTGTGTTTCTTTTCGTAGGAGTCAAATCAAGATCGAGAAGCCTAGACCGTTGTTGCCAGCTAGCAATACAAACTTCAAATTGATCAAGAGTAGTGTCTTGCACGTGAGCATTCTTCGTAAACATCACCAAGGCTTTAGCATGAGCCTCGAGACAAGAGCAGAGCAAGCATGGAGATCTTGGACGAGTCTCCCCAACTGCTCCACAACATTGTAGTCACTTTTCTTGATAATCTTTAATTTCCTCCATTTCTTGTTCGAGGTGTCTTCAAGAACCTCCTTTGGTACTTCAGTAGGAGCAGATGAGTTATCGTTCTTTCCTTTAGCTTCGGAACCGGTTCTCAGAATGGAATGCGAGTGGGGTCGCAGTGTCTTTGGAGGAGAGATCTCGGAGAAAACACTCTTCAGCTCTAGTCACCTTACTAGATCCGTGATGTTATCAATGTCGAATAGTAGCTTGAATTGTAATGTCCTCAATGGTTAGAGGGTCTTGCTTGACGCCATGATAGTAAACCTCGCTCCATAGTCCCAAGGTATAGCTTTGTGAGGGAACCGGTCCGGGAGAAGTAATGATGAGAGGTGCCACCTAGGCATGTGGATCAAGAGAGGAAACTTATTGTGTTAACATTAGCATAGTCTTCGAAATCGCCCATCCGGTCCCTTTAACATCTTTAATAGGAATCTTGTAGCCAGAACAAGACTTCACCATGTAATCAAACTTTCCACTTGGCTGCCCCTAAGGTATCCCATACTGCACAGCTACCACATCTTCGATCTTCGATTCTTAGACATGTCTTCACACAAATTCTCCATGGGATGGTTTCGTAAATAGCACTTCGTTATCCATCATGCATCAATACGCCTTCTCAACCAAGCAAACCGTTAGGCACATACGGGCACCAACGACAATTCTCCGGGCATCCCGATCGACACCGCATAAAGAAATTCTTCTTAATAATATCGAGGAATGGCCAAGTCATCTATATTGAAAACATAAGAAGTCTCACAATAGCATTGGAACTTTGTCATGGTTAGGCATAGGCGCTGATCACATTCGAGTCTCAACAGAGGATCAAACTCAACTGCTTAGCTTCAATCATATCTTGAATCTTGTTCTTCAAAGCCCAACACAAGATTGTGCCCTGGTCGTTGGAGTGGTAAGCACACTTAGCATTAGGATTATATCTCGAGAGGAAGTGTTGATGTTTTGAGGAGGATCCTCAAGGTAATCACCGCTTAAACATGTGTTGCAAGGCTTGTGACAATGGCATGTTTATCTTCAGAACTATCTTCGTGGGCCTGCTCGTTACGCGCTGTCTCGCTGAGGTTGTGCCGATGTAGGACCGAGATCACAACCGCCTTACAGATTGAGCACGGCCGCTTGGCTCGGCTTTTCCGACCATACAGATTGGCTTCTTTCTTACCACCAAAAGATCTCTCGCAAAGATTCGAGGATGACTCACCGAATATTTCCGCCTTGATACCTTTCAATACGCTCTCCTATCAATATCATCTTAGTGAATCCATCAAGAGTTTCCAATCGATGATTCAAGAATGGGCCTGTTCTATAAACATATCAACCAACTCCCTATTGGACAAGGGTGGTTGAACTCACCGCTAGATCTCCATTTTTAGCATACTCTTTGAACTTCTCATCACGACCCATAGACATGCTTTGTAGTTGCATGGGTGGTGCCAATTCAGATTGTACTCATATTGCTTATAGAAAACATCCGCTAAGTCACCCAAGTACGGATATGGTCACTCTCAGTCGATAATACCACCCAATTAAGTTCCGACAAACTTCTTGAAATAAGCATCCACAACTTTCTATCATCGTGGGGTTGATCTTCCGAACATAGGACTTTAAATGCAGCTTGACATGAAATCCCATCATATTTGGCAAAAGTAGGAACTTTAAATTTGGGAGGAATCACACACCGTGAATAAGACTCGATCATCAAAATTCACCGACATCTTCAAATTTTCCACAACATTCTGACGATCTTCGTTGCTTGTATTTGTCATCCTCATAACAAGATCGATCATTCTCATAATCTTCTTCCTTCTTCTCAGCTCACGCCGGTCATCTTCGCTGTCTTGACACTTCCCTCAATTTTGGCACTCCCTTCTAAGAACTCTATCCGGCTAACCACTTTAGGACCACCTCTGTGACGTCTTCCCATGTTGAGGACGCCAATGACCTTCTTCTTTTTGTTGATGAGTTTCTTCAGATCTTCCTGGCCTTGGACCAAGCTAGTGAACATCTCCTGGAACTGAGCATTCTGAGCCTGAAGATCTTTGACAGTTTGTTCAAGAGCCATTTTTACTAAAATAAATAGCGAGAAAATGAGAAAACCAATCTTCAATGTACCTGTTATGAAATGTTATGCCATGATATGCAATGTTTATGCAAATGCAATGCAATGTTTTCAAGGACCTTAGGAATTTAAATTTGTTAAACAAAAATGAACAAACATTTATTAGTTTTCTTTTATTCTTTTTCTTTCTAAGTACAAAAGATAGTTCGGAAAAATAAAAGAATAAAAATCCTAAAGCTTCTAAGTCTCCCATGGGCGCCTCTTGGTGCCGACGTAGGCGTTGATGTTCCGCTCCTCGTGAAGTAGCTTAGTCAACTCTAGTACCTTCTTCTCGCATAACACCGAGCTTCGAGTGTATCCCTTTCTTCTTTAGTTGAATCCAGATCTCTTCAAGTCTTCAAATCGTGAGGCATGTCGATGGAGAACAGTATAGGGTACGTCACCTATAGCAACAGGTTCCATGATCACCGGTAGAACAGGCGCGAATGGCATCATGAGGTTTTGAGCTCGAGCTCGCACCCATTTGAGGTAAGGTTCCCAAGGAATGGAGTTCTCGTGCCCCAAAGTCTTGGTGTCTTCTTTACCATGCCCCAAGCGTATGAACCTTCGCTTGCACTCGAGATCGTGGTTGTAGTCGAACACAACATCTTGGAGAAGCATATCATGTGGACCATCTCTTCGAGCATAACCAAACTGACGTAGAGCTAGAGAAGGGTTGTAAGTGATACCTCCCCTTATGCCAAGGAGTGGTACATTAGGGAATTCTCCACAACGCTCAATGAAAGTGAAGTCTTTTTGGGAGAAAAGACACCAACGAATATCTGAATGAGAGAGTGACATTAGCCTTTGAGACCACTTCAACCTTTGTTCGTTGTTCAAAATCGATTGAGGAAGGTGCGAAATAAACCACCTGGAAAGTAACGGTATGCAACACATGAGAGTTCCTTGTCTTTTGATAGTACGAGTTTGGAGAGAATGTAGGATGTCTCCAAGTAAAGTAGGCACCGATCAGTAGTAAGGAATATCTTGATGGCGCTGACATCTATGAATTGATCCGAGTTAGGAAATAGAACCAAACCATAGATTAGCAAGGCCACAACGTTCAATGCTTGAAACTCATAGCTTTGAGGATTTCTCGCTTTATTAGAACTTAGCAAGTAAACCCTTAACTCCGCTTCTTGTTTCCCAATTGGCTTCAATGTCTGAAACGCTTTAGTGTAGCGCTGATGCAATGTCTTCGTACCTAGGAACCTTTTCTAAACCGGTGAATGGCATTTGGTCAAGAATAGGTATCCCAAGTAGCTTAGAGAATTCTTCCAAGGTAGGAACCAACTCGATAACTGGGAATGTAAAGCAATGGTGTTTCAGATCGAAGAACTGGAATAGGACATGCATCATATCTTCTTCAAAACCGGAGATAACCAAGTCAAGCAGATAACCATGTCTTTTGATGAACTAAGCATGGTCGGGAATCTCTGAAACCAAATCTTTGAGCTGAGAAGGTATACCCATGAAGTTGATTCGGATAGTCTTTCTAGAAGCCATAATCCCTATAAAACAGAGCAAAGATAAATCCCTAGGTCCTTGAAATTGTTAGAAATGATATGCAATGCGATGATGTCATGGTGTCATGTTTAGCAAGCACAAACAATTCATACAATAGCCCTAGGTTTAAGGCTTGCATGAGATATAGGTGATTTCCCTACCAAAAGTTTGAGTTGGTTCATCCTGTCCTATAATAGTAACCGGGTTGTAGGAATCTCACATCATTGATCTTTCTGGTAGGCGTTTATTTCAATACGACTACCAAGTGGTCGATCGAAAATATCCCAAAAGTCCGATCTTAATGAGCGTAGCATCGAGTATCAGCCAACCTTAGTCTGCACCAAAGTCGGCCATCTCACTACCTTCTAATGGCCAAGATGGGTCAATTAGGGTTCTAAAAGTTGAGTTAGTGCTGATGACACCACGCAGAAGCCAAATAATATCCTTAACATGGAAATGAAGAGTATCAGGACATCCAAAGTGTCACACTAATGTAGCCATCATGTTGACCGTTTCGGTATACGCCTAACGGTCGCGACGATCTATTGCTACTTACCTAAAGGAAACCTGGATCCGGGTGTAGGATTCCCCACAAGTATAATACCCAAGCAACCCTTAAAGTAAAACAAGCAAGTCAAACAGAAAGCAATAAAAGTGATCTAGAAATCACTAAGGCATTCTCTTTATTCAGAATACTTGAACTGATCGAAATGTTATGGATAGCAAGAGTCGCCACCGACTTTTCTTTTATCCAATTAAGGGAAGGTGAAAAGAACAGGAAAAGACCTTCGTTAGATTCTGAGTAAGGGAGAAGGTTATGAAAAGGAAAGGTATTAGCACCCCTTTTCATCCGTAGTTATCTACAGGCTCTTAGTTGCTCTTAGATCATTTAAAAAGTGCTTTCTGTGTGTTTGACAAAATGTTTTGAAAAGGTATTTCGCTTTGACTTTGTAATGATTCATGTAGGAATGTATACAAAGTGTTCGGAAATGTTTCGTTTTTGAAAAGAGTTTGAACTATGAAAAAAGTGTGTGGTGTGAAAAGTATTTTGTTTGAGCAAGCAACTAAAAGTCTTATTACCTACTCGAATGGCCGCTGTGTTACTTTACGCTCCTTTAGAATAATGTTATCGATACCATTAGTTGGTAGGTAACCCTATTCGCTGGATGTGAAGGGACATTCAAGGACATCGGATGGTCAAAGAAGGCAACTTGTAGGAAGTATCCAGCACATTCAAGGGACGATCATCACTTTTCTTAGGCAACAATCGAGGGACGAGATCATGTATTCGAGGCTACATCGTGGGTCTATGATCTTGTATCGAAGGGACCATGATGATATGTTTGTAGGCACCTGCTAGGATACCTCTACGCTCGAGGGACTGACCATTTATTCGAAAGGCAACGAGAGAGAATTACCCTAAGGTGCATGTGAGAGAGAGTGTTGAATTCTGATATGTTATCTTGCAATTAGAAGTGATCTATGTCCGCTTTTATCTTGCCATACACGCCTAGTTACTAGCAGCTATAGGTGCGTAAAGTAAATCATGAAAGTAAAGTCCCACGCTATTACATGGCTTTGGGGCGCTACATAATAGACCGATGAAAGTAAAAGTCCTAATTAAACTATTACATCCCATAGGCAGTTACATAATATTGAAAAGAAAAGCAAGAAAAATCATCCGAAACGATACAACCTGTAAGCAGATACATAATTGGAAAATATGAGAAAATTGCATAAGAGGAAAAATGTTAGTAAAAAGATGATTTTTGAATGAGGAAAAAAGTTTTAGATTAGTAATGGCAATAAGATGATAAGATAATTTTTTGGTAATTTTCCGAATCGATTTCGATAATTAAAAGCAATTAAAAGTCAATTTAATGGTTAATTAGTAATTAATTAAAATATGCATGAAAAAATATTAATTTTAATGTAAAAAATTAAATAAACATTTTTCTGATTAAAATGCAAAAGAAAATATTTTTGTGATTTTTAAATGCATGAAAAAAAATGTTTGAAGATTAATTAAATTAAGATGAAAATATTAATAAAAATAAGAAAATAGAAAAAGTTAGTTTTCAAAGTTGCAAAAAAGAATGGACATGCCAAGGATCGAACCCGGACATCCAAGAGAAACCACACGCTTATCCGAGCCAAGTGTACTTGGTGTTTATCATCGAAACAATTGATTATAAGGGTAAACGTGTCACATATTATAATTTCAAACATAGTCAAACGCGTGGGACCAGGATGTTATGAAGGAGCGAATCAGAACGAGCCATGATGCCACGCCAAGAAGCCACCGTAACCGAGTCAGCGACGCCGAGCTCCTAGCTTCATTGCCTTCTCCCACGACCGGATTTTCAAACCCGCAAAATACCGAAAATTAAAAGCTAGGTTATATACCCCCTAAATCGGGTCTATGAATCCAATGGTCACCTGCTTGACCCGAACGACCTGTAACTAGGGTTTCGAAGCTAGCAGTTCTAAAAAAACCCTAAACATGGCAAATCGAGTTCTGGACGTTCAAGCTTCAGAACGATGGCCCAGATCCTGTCTATGATGTCTCATGAGCACATTAGAATGATTAGTTTCAATTAAAATGCACAGATAATAAAAATTCGAATTCAAGAAAAATATGATTATGTATGTTCATATATGGCTCGATTCATGCAGTTTTAACCATGGATAATGGTGTGTACTTACTCCAAATTACCTCAGGAACACAATGGAATGATTGAGAGTGGCTGAAAGTGGCTGGAGAATAAAATTCGATTTTGCCAACTTTGAAGAATTTTTTGATAAAATAGGGTTGCTTCAAGGGGCTAGGGTTTCGTCCCCTGGTCTTGTGGATGTGTTGTGTATTTATAGAGTTAAAGATTGGAGCAAAAAGAATGAAAAAAGATATCCTCTTCAACGCAAAAATATTTTCTCTTTAAATTCAAATCAAATCTTTTCAAAATTTGATTTTTCCTTCCTTGCATGAGCTAGCACGAATTTGGCAAGTTGTATGGGCTTCCTTGGTCCTCAAGCTTGATAAAAAAACCAACCCAACTTAAATTATACCTTGTTTTCATATTTTATTTAACTTAATTTTGAATTAAATGCTTTTAAATTCAAAAATAAATCCAAAAAAATAGAAGGTGGTTGTGGCAAGGCATCAAGAGGTCACATATAATATTATGATCAAGTTTGGATCATAAAATTATAGGCCCATTTGGAAAAAATTGGATTTTATCAGATTTTTCCTTTGTGCAATTCTTCAAAAATGCCCAACTTGTGCAAGGTGTATCTTGCTCAATTTTTAACATTTTTGAGTGTTCTTGGACTTTTTAGAAATCTCTATATGTCCTCTAAACAACCTCTTTGGTTTAATCTCAATTGGAGTTTCCATGCTCAATATCACTTCAATACAAAAAGTTGACTTTTTGTTGACTTTGAAAAGGACCTGTAATGTTTTGATCCATATCTTCAAAATGAAGCATTTTCTGACCATGCTTGTTAGACATGAAGTTGTAGAGAATTGAATTCTCTTCAAAATGAGAGGTGGTGGAAAACATTTTGATAAAGTATGAGAAAGTTATGCTCAGTCAAAGTTCAGTTGACTTTTCTCTAAAACCCTAATTTGAAAGTTCGACTTTGATCAAATCTTGAGTTTTCTTGATGAATCATGATCAACCCTTGATCAAATGATGAATATTACTTCAAAATATGGATGTTGACCAAAAATCATAAAGTTTGACTGTATGTTGACCACAATTGACTTTTTGCCCAATACAACTTATTTTCAACCATCTGAGCAATTGTCTGAGGAAACTTGACTTGTAGGGCTTGAAACTTGACATGGATGTTCTTTGAAGCATATGAGGAGGCATGATGACCACTGGAGATGTTGGAAGTCCATCTTGATCTGAGGATAGCCAAACCCTAGTTTGGGTTGATTATCTAGGAGAGGGTTTGTCTCGACCAACTTGAGGAACTTTGAGCATGGATGTATGAAATGTCTCGAGAAGTAAGAGGGAAAATTTTGGGTATGACAATGCCCCTGTTCAATCTTCTTGTACTGGAAGGGTTAGATTGGCATGCGTGCCTTTCATGACCTGGAGGTAGAAGATGATTGAACACTCGAGTACACCTGAAAATTTGCACTCGCTGTTTATTGATGATGCAGGAATGGGCTTACAGATGCCATTTGGAGAAGCTCGAGATTTTGTTGGGGAATGAGTCGTATTTAGACTCGAGAACGTCGCTTGGATAGGAGAGTCGTCGGAGATGGGCTTAAGATGCCATCTAGAAGGGTTGATGCTGGGGAACGAGTCGTACGCTAGGCTCTGTAGATACTCCTGAAAGTAGGAGGGAGCACGGAGATGGGCTTAAGATGCCATCCAGAGAGAGTTGTACGTTAGACTTCGTGCTTGTCTTTGAATGAAGTTATTAGTTTGTATTGGTTTTTAACCAAATATGCAGCATTCTGAAAGCGGAGAGTTGTTGATAAATAATCAAGGATGGGCTTAAGATGCCATCTAAGGCAACTAAGTCGTACGCCAGACTCTGTAGTTGCTGTTGATAATAAGAGAGTGTCAGAATAAATCTTCGTTTTGATTATTCTTAGGGGATAATGGTCAGCAGAATGTGGATAGCTTCTCAGCTCGAGTGTTGATTCAATGCCGTTGCTCGGAGGACAACCGGGTCATCATTTGATAGGTTTCCGCCTGCTTCGGTATTAATCTCGGATCCTGTCGGAGGACAACTGGGCGGTCGCTCGATAGTTTTCCTACCGGCTTTGGGTATTAATCTTGGACCTATTGTTTCGTATGATTTTCACCGTTTTGGGAAAATAAAAGAAACTCTAAAAGAATATGGTTAGTCTTATGCAGATTTATGATGCATGACAGTGTGTATGAATGACATTATGCATAATGTATGAATGATAGATGTCAGTATTTCAAAACATATCCATCTTGAAGAAGACGTGGATGTTCTTCTTGGGGATTTCTAGCTTCTGTTTGGGGACGAAACGGATGAAAACCCTGCTTTCGAAAGAGAAGAAAGATATCCTTGATTCCTTCGATGCACTATCTGACCACGTTTCGAGCCTGGATACTTATACTTCTGAGGATGGTAGAGACCGAGAGGTACACTACTGAGGATCTTGTGCGTAGACCCTGCTGGGGAAAATTTAGGAGGCGCCCATCGGGATCTTATGATAGATCCCGCTGGTGAGTATTTGATTGTTGCCGAGACCAATTAGAAGGATCTCGAGCCCGTCAAATCTCCCGGAATAAAAGATGGTTTTCTCCGATGCACTATCTCGACCAAGTTTCGAGTCCGATATTGCCGCTTGGGAATGATGATTGCCGAGATATTTTGTCGGGATAAATACTTCAGAGATGAACCTATCGCCGAGACGATGTAACATGGTTCAACCTATTGGGATCATCGCTTGGGGACTAACGTGATGAAGCTTGAATGTCCGGACTAGTGGAGGAAAATGTGTACTCCACTGGGGAAGGTTTGTAGTGAGTTTCATACCCCAAAAGTTTCCCTCCATCTTCTCAAGATATTTCATACATCCATGCTCAAGGATTCCTCAAGGGTTGATCAGACAAACCCTCTCCTAGACAATCAACCCAAACTAGGTTTGGCAATTTCGATCCGATGGACTTCCAACATCTCCAATGGTCTTCATGCCTCCTCATACGCTTCAAAGATTCTCCATGTCAATTTTCAAGCCTCGGTCAAGTTTCGCATAACGCTCGATGGTTGAAAATCAACAGATTGATAAAAAGTCAATCGTGGTCAACATACAACAAACTTCATGATTTTTGGTCAACATCCTCATTTCGGTTACATTCATCATTTGATCAAGGGTTGATCATGATTCATCAAGAAAACTCAAGATTTGCTCAAAAGTCAAACTTTTAAATTAGGGTTTTCAAGAAAAGTCAACCAAACTTTGATCGAGCATAACTTCTTCATAATTTCTTAGAAATTTTCCACAACCTCATGTTTTGAAGGAAATTCAATTTCTACAACTTCATGTCTCACAAGAATGTTCAAAAATGCTTCATTTGGAAGGTATGGATCAAAACATTATGTGTCCTTTTCAAAGTCAACAAAAAGTCAACATTTTGTTTTGAACATATATTGAGCATGGAAACTCCAATTGAGATGAAACCAAAGAGGTTGGTTAGAGGACTCTTAGAGCTTTCCAAAAAGTCCAAGAACACTAAAAAATGTGGAAAATTGAGCAAAATACACCTTGTGCAAGTTGGGCAATTTTGAAGAAGTGCACAAAGAGAGATGCTTGTAAAAATAAAAAAATTTGCAAATGGGCCTAGTTTTTCTTCATCCAAACTTGTTCCTTATACAATTTGGAACATCCAAGCAGAATGCCACGAATTTTAACTTTATTTTTCTATTTAATTTGGATTTTATTCATTTAAATACAAATTAAATTCAAAAATAAGGTATAAAATCAAAATTAATTGCAAAATTGATTTTTCTCTCATCCTTGAGATCCAAGTAACCCAAGAAAGCTGGCAAATTTCGAAATTTGGTTTGATATGGCAAGAATTTGATTGAAATTGATCAAAAAAGATAAGATTTGATCTTGTACAAAATCAAATATGTTTTGCATTGATTGATGATTATTTCTTCCCCAAATCAGCTCCAATTCCATCCAATATAAATATATAAGGCATAGCACATGAATGAGAATGAAAAATTGCTTGAGAAACCCTAACCTAGCTCAAAAACCGTGCCTCTCAAGCAACTTGCGCCACGCTTAGCTCGATTCAATTGATTCCAAGCATCAAAACACATTCCTTGACATCTCCCGAATCGATCCGCACCTTTACATTGTTCAAAACATCAAGAATTGAGAAATCACGATTAGCTATAGCAGACCGAGGCCGACGCAAAATTCTGTAATTCAAATGAGAACGATGAAGTTCGCGCGTGATGGTGCAAGTCGAGGCGACACTGCTTACAACCACTTCCGCCTCTTCCATGACACGCGTGCACTCCAGCTCAGTTGGCAAAGGCGTGGGGTTGTGAAGGAGATGTCCCGAGTTCGATCCTTGGCCATGGCAAAGCATTTTTTCACATGTTTGCATTTTTCATATTTTTCTTATTTCTTTTAATATTTTTCATACAATTTAATTTAATTTCAATAATTTCTATTATGCATTAAAAAACACCAAAAAATATTTTTCTTTTTGTATTATTTCCAGAAAATGTTTATTTAATTTATAAAATTAAAAATATTATTTTTGCATGCATATTTAATTTAATTGTTAATTTATCATTTAAATCACTTTTAATTAGTTTTTAATTATTAAATTAACTCCAAAAAATCCCAAAAAATTATTTTAGCATATTAATGTTATTTCCAGCATGAAATATTTTTCTCATTTAAAATTATTATTTTGCTAATGCTTTTCTTATTCGATTTTGTATTTCCGATTTCTCATCTTTTCACGTGTTATTCCGCTTTTTGCATTTACTTTTTATCGCTTTTTCCAATTATGTAATTGCTTATGGGATGTAATAGTTTAATTAGGGTTTCTACTTTCCGCTTTAAATTATGTATCCGCCCCAAAGCCATGTAATAAGACTTTAGTTGCTTGCTCCAATCAAATACTTTTCACACCTCACACTTTTGTCAAAGTTCAAACTCTTTTCAAAAACTAAACATTTCCAACACTTTGTATACATTCCACATGAATCATTACAAAGTCAAAGTGAAATGCCTTTTCAAAACATTTTTCAAACACATGTAAACCACAATTTTAAAAGTGATCTAAGAGCAACTAAGAGCCCAGAGATAACTACGGATGGAAAGGGTGCTAATACCTTCCTTTTCATAACCTTCTCCCTTACTCGTAATCTAACGAAGGTCTTTTTCGTACTTTTACCTTTCCTTAATTGATAAAAGAAAAGTCGGTGGCACTCTTGCTATCCGCATTTGCGATACAAAACCTACAAAGTCGGGCCCACCGTGTTACAAGGAGCGACACCTCCGGGGATTGTACCGCAGGGAACGATTGGTGACTTTCTTCATCATCTCAATTCCTATAGCCTATAGTAATTATCCTTGTTCGCTCATGTGTTTGTAAATAGATTTTATTATCATATGCATATAATCATCCAAATCAAACGCTGGACTTTATGCAAATAACAATGGAAAATTGTAAAAGAAAGAACTTGTATTAATTTGAAGGGTGGCGATGGCCAAGTAGTTTGTACACAAGAAAATAAAAGCTATGAAACAATCTCGTTAAGTTTCAACTATGCTAGTACTATATATTTCGACTATCTCATCTCCTTGTCGCCAGAAAGTGAGTGGATTGATTTTCGCCATTTGAATCTTGAATGCTAATAGTAGTCTGAGATAAGTGATCCGGACGAGACATAGTTGTACGCTAAATCCCTAACTTTGCCTAGACCGCCTTTCTAAGTTTTCGCCACCGGATACCTTTTTCCCAAGCCGCTTTGTAGGTTTTCACTTGTCGGGTGTACATGTTTTGTATATATCCTTAACTTCCGCCCAACCCTTTGGTTCGGCCAGATGCCCTTATTTTTCCTAGGTCACCGACCTAACGGGTCTCGCTTACGCGTAGTATTTTTGACTATGTCCTGCTCGCTGTGGTGTGGAAAGTCTTCGCCATCCATGGTGCTAAGTATCATAGTCTACTAAAAATACTGTCTTCGACTACAAATGGTCCCTCATAGGTGGGAGTCCATTTGCCCTCGATCACCTTGTGGAAGAATGATGCGCTGATACTAGATCACCGACTTGGTAGACTTTGTTTGACCTTGTTAAATGCTATGATCATTCGCTCGATAGATCTGTCCATGGTAGATGGACGCGAGTCGTTTCTCAGCAATCAAGTTGATTTGATCTAGGCGAGTCTGGATCCAATCGTCTTCGCCTAACTCTACGTCCTAGAGGACTCTGGTTGAGGGTATCTGGACCTCGATTGGTAGGACCGCTTCTATACCATATACAAGAGAGGGGTTCGCTGATGTCCATACAGAAAAGGATAACCATGAAGAGAAAATGGTAACATCTCGTGCTAATCCTTGTAAGTCACTGTCATCTTCTATATGATCTTCTTGATATTCTTGTTGGCGGCTTCTACTGTGCCATTCATCTTAGGCCGATAAGGAGAAGAGTTGTGATGCTTGATCTTGAATTGCATGCAGAGTTCGGTGATCATTTTGTTGTTGAGATTAGAGCCGTTATCTGTGATAACCCTTTCAAGAGTGCCATATCGACAGATGAGATTATGCTTGATGAATCGAGCCACAACATTCTTCGTAACAGATGCGAACGAGGCTGCTTCTACCCACTTGGTGAAATAGTCAATTGCCATAAGGATGAAACAATGTCCGTTGGAAGCGGTAGGTTTGATCTCTCCAATCATGTCAATGCCCCACATGCAAAGGCCAAGGAGCGTTAGAATATCTGGTACTAGAGGTACGTGCACTTTGTTTGTATAACCGCATTTGTGACAAGATCGAGCATATGTGACAATCGCCCATGGTGTAACCAATAGTAACTTGTTCTCTGAATCTTCTTAGCCATCGTATGTCCACTGGAGTGGGTACCAAATGCGCCTTCATGTAATTCTTCCATGATACGTTCCGCTGTTTTCTGGTCTACACAGCGGAGTAAGCACAAATCGTGGTTGTGCTTGTATAAGATGTTGTTGCTAAGGAAGAATTTGGATGCAAACCTTCTCAAGAAATTCTTATCATTGACAGATACCCCTGAGGGATACTCCTGAGTCTCAAGATACCTCTTCACGTCGTAGTACCAAGGTTTCTCTTCTGTATCAAGCTCATAACAATATGTCGGTTCGTCAAACTTCTCGATGATGATCTGGGGAGCCTCGTTGTCCCATCTGACCTTAAACATAGATGACATAGTAGCTAATGCGTCTGCCAACTGATTCTCTTCTCGTGGAATATGATCAAAAGTAATCTCTTCGAAGTAGGGGATCAGACTCAAAACATGCTCTCGATATGGAATGAAATTCGGATGCTTCGTATCCCACTCGCCTTTAATCGAACTTATCACCAAAGCTGAGTCTCCGTACACTTGTAAGAATTTGATTCTTAAATCAATAGCAGCTTTAATACCCATGATGCACGCTTCGTATTCGGCCATGTTGTTAGTGCAACTAAAACATAATCTGGCGGTGAAAGGTGTATGTCCTCAGGGATGTAATGATGGCGCCAATGCCATTGCTGCGTTTGAGGCTCCATCAAAGACCATGGTCTATCGATCCTTGTTCAGGTCCTTCGTCTGGTCCTGGTTCTTCGCAATCTGTAACTAGTAAAACATCTTCATTGGGAAACTCGAACTACATAGACTGATAGTCATCTACGGCTTGATGAGCCAAGTGATCGGCTACTACACTTCCTTTGATCGCTTTCAAGAAGTATACTGGATGTCGATTCGGTCGTGATCATTTCCCATCTAGCTATTCTTCCGAGAGAGTCGATTTCAATACGATTTTATCGGATCCATCTTGAAATCAACAAGGTAGTGTGAGTCAACATATACTGCCTTAGTCATGAGCACTTGTTAAAGCGTCAGAAGTTTTCTCGAGTCGTGAGTATCTTGTTTCACCGGTAAACTTTTGCTAAGGTAGTATGTTCCATACTCTTTTCGACTGCACTCCATGTTGCCCCAACACACACCCCATTGAGTTCTCTAACACCGCCAAGTACATGATAAGGGGTCTTCTTCTATGCATCTGGATAGGAGGATTCTCGAGGTACCTTAATTTTGTCAAAAGCGATCCGCAATCGTTGTTCCATTCTACTACTTGATCTTTCTTCAAGAACTTGAAGATTGGCTCACAAGTAGCGCTAGATGTGCAATGAACCCGAAATGTAATTCAATCGTCCCAAGAAACCTCTGACTTCCTTCTCGGTGCGGGGAGCAGGCATTTCTTGAATATCTTTAACCTTGGTAGGGTCAACTTCAATACCTTTACCACTAACGACAAATCCTAGGAGTTTACCTGATCCGACTCAAAGGTGCACTTGTTGGGATTAAGTCTCACCGCACTCTTCAATCACAAATAGTTTCGCAAATGATCAAGATGTTCTTCCTCAGTTTGTGATCGAGCTATTATGTCGTCGACGTAGACCTCTATCTCGTGATTAATCATGTCATGAAATAATGCTACCATGGCACGTTGATAAGTGGCGCCAGCGTTCTTCATTCCGAACGGCATGACCTTGTAGCAGAATATGCCCCACCGTAACGAAGTAGTCTTCCATGTCTTCGTGAGCCATTTTGATCCGATTGTAACCGAGAAACCATCCATGAAGGAGAAGACCTTATGTTGGGTGTGTTGTCAACCGTAACATCAATACGAGGTAGTGGGAAATCGCCTTTCTGGACTTACTTTGTTCAGATCTCTATAATCCACACACATTCGCATTCTTGCCATCCTTCTTGTACAGCACCACATTAGCAACCCAACGTGGATAAGAAGTAATGTACCAGAAACCCAAGATTGAACCGTTTATATCTCGGCTTGGTCTTCTCGATATCTCAGATGCATGCGATTTAACCTTCTCGTTTCACTAGAGAAAACCTTCTTTGTCGGTAACCGGTACCACAATGTCAATGTCTAGACTCGCATGTCTTCGAGGACCAAGCAAAAACTTTGATATAGTCTCGTAGCATCCAACCAATCTCTCTTTGACATCGCTCTCAAGACCCGCCCTATCTTGATCTCTTTTCTTTCTTCATCGCACTCAAATTCACAATCTCAACTCGGCTCTTCGCTTGGTTGTATAACTGCTCTTCTTGGTAGTAGTCTGACAAGTTCTCCGGCACCACAATCTTCCTCACCTTCGCCTTCGCTTGGTAGATCGAATTATCAAGTCATATTTAGCAGTGTATCACGTGGGTGTGTGTAAGAACACATAGCTTTTTGAAGTGGTGATAAAGTAAAAGAAAGGAACGACATTTAAATGCAAAAGTCCAACGATTTTATTGAATGAAAATATGCAAATGATAGATAATAACCCTTACAAACGAGCCATGATGCCCCGGGCAAAGCACTAGGCGTTATAGTTTATTGTTCAAAGCACAGAAAATACGAAAAGCAAAACAAAAACAAAAGCAATTACTCTTGTCTAAAGGAGATTGGTATGACGTCTTCAGTCTTCCAATTGCTGAGTCCGTTGTCGGAGTCGAAGATCCACTCACGATGTCAAGTCATTGTCCGCTTCTATAGCATGAACTCCATCTTGGCTGACGCGGAAAGGAAGTTGGCCGGCACGTTCGTGGCATATCATCTTCTGACCTTTGATGGTGAAGCCTAAACCAGTCTTGTCAGATTTGAAAGGAAGATCAGGGAGCTGACCCCAAATAGTACTACCTCCTTCTTCAACTGCACCTTGAGCATCCTTCAGCGAGGCCATCCTAGGCGGAACTTTTATAACTTCGGGAGTGACAGGAGAGTCAACAGGCTTGACTCTTGGAACTGTCTCAAAAGCTTGAGAGGGAGTCTCGAAGAATTCACCTTCCATCTCGAGATATCGGAATGACTGTAGATGATCGACCATGTATTCCTCTTCACCATATATCAGAATAACCTTCCCTTCACCGTAATTTCACTTCCGATGTGGTAGAGGTAATGTACCGCCCCATGTATCCAAGGGCCCAAGTAGAAAGAGTAAGCGGACGGATGTCCATGACAAAGAAAGTGGAATCAAAAGTCTAGGAACCGACTTTAATGGGCGTAATGAGTTTCCAAGCATCGCTCGCTTAGAACCATCAAAAGCTCTCACAATTATGTCACCGGGCTCGTAACCAATCCTTCAACATCAAGTCGGTCAAAAGCACTTTTGGTAGGATCAGAGCGTAACCGTATCCACCAAAACATGAGACAATGTAATGCCCTTGCATTCAACAGATGCAAGGCTTTGTTGTGTTTCTGCAGAGTCAAATCAAGATCGAGAAGCCTAGGCCGTTGTTGGCAGCCGCTAGCAATACAAACTTCAAATTGATCAGTAGTAGTGTCTTGCGGACGTGAGCATTCTTCGTAAACTTCACCAAGGCTTTAGTATGAGCCTCGAGCACAAGAGCAGTAGCAAGCATGGAGATCTTGGACGGAGTCGTCCCAACTGCTCCACAACATTGTAGTCACTCTTCTTGAAAATCTTCGTAATCTCCTCTATTTCTTGTTTGAGGTGTCTTCAAAGAACTTCCTTTGGTACTTCGTCTCGAAAGGTGACGAGTCACCGGTTCTTTCCTCTAGCTTTGGGAACCGTTCAATAGCCGAATGCGAATGGAGTCGTAGTGTCTTTTGGAGGAGAGATCTCTGGAGAAAACACTCTTCCGGTTCTAGTCACCTTACTTGATCCGGTGATGTTGTCAATGTTAGGAATGGTAGCTTCAATTTTAAGATCTTCAATGGTCTGAGGGTCTTGCTTGACGCCATGATAGTAAACCTCAGCTCCGTAGTTCCAAGGAATAGCTTTGTCAGAGGAACATGGAACTGATCTGGGAGAAGTAATGATGAGAGGTGCCACTCTAGGCACAGGATCAGCAGAGGAAATCCTTATTGTGTTAACATCAGCATAATCTTCGGGAAATCGCTCCCATCCGGGTTGCCTTAACATCTTCAATAGGAATCTTGTAGCTTTCAGGAACAGTATACTTTACCATGTAATCAAACTTTCCACCTGGCTGCCCCAAGGTATCCCACACATCTGGTACAGATTCATTCACATCTTCGATCTTCAATTTCTTAGACATGTCTTCACACAAATTCTCCACAGGTGATGGCTTCAGAAATAGCACTTCCCGGTTATCCATCATGCACTAAATACGTCTTTTCAACCAAGCACAACCATCGGGTGCAGATGAGCACCAACGACAATTCTCTGGGCACCCTTGATTGACACCCATTGCAGAAATTTTTTAATAAATCATCGAGGAATGGTCATGTCATCTATATTGAAAACATAAGAAGTCTTGTCAATAGCATTGGAACTTTTGTCATGGTTAGGCATAGGCGCGTTGATCACATTCGGAGTCTCAACAGGAGGATCAAACTCAATCTGCTTAGCTTCAATCATATCTTGAATCTTGTTCTTCAGAGCCCAACAGCTTGTCGCGCCCTCGGGCTGTTGGAGTGGTAAGCACACTTAGCATTAGGATTGTATCTGAGAGGAAGTGTTGATGTTCGAGGAGGATCTCTCAAGGTAACCGCTTTCAACATGTGTTGCAAGGCTTGCAAGCAATGGCATGTTGATCTTCGAAACGGTCTTTGTGGCGCGCTCGTTACGCTGCTGTCTCACCGAGGTCAGGCCGATGTAGGATCGAGATCACAACTCGCCCACGATTGAGCACACTGTCTTGGCTCGGCTTTTCCGACCATACACATCATTAGCTTCTTTCTTACCACCAAAAGATCGCTTTGTAGCATTTGAAGATGACTTACTTGAATCTTTCCGCCTTGATACCATCAACGCCCTCGTCAATATCACCTGAATCCTATCAAGAGTTTCCAATCGATGATTAAAGAATGGGCTCTGTCAATGTTCCCATAAACATATCAACCAACTCCCTATGGACAAGGGTGGTTGAACCGCTAGATCTCTCCATTTCGAGCATACTCTTTGAACTTCTCATCGCGACCCGTAGACATGCTTTGTAGTTGCATGCAGTGGGTTCCAATTCAAGATTGTACCATACCGCCTCGGGAAAGCATCCGCAAGTCACCCAAGTACGGATATGGTCACTTAGTCGATAATACCACCCAATCGAGTTCCGACAAACTCTCTTGAAATAGGCATCCACAACTCTCTCACTGGGTTGATCTTCCAACATAGGACTTCAAATTGACAGAAATGCCATCATATTTGGCAAAAGTAGGAACTCGAACTTGGAGGAATCAACACACCGTGGACAAGACTCAGATCATCAAAATTCAGCCCTAACATCTTCGATTTTCCACAAAGATTCAGACGGTCTTCAAGTTGTTTGTATTTTCATCTCGTAAGAGTATTGATCCTTATAGTCTTCTCCTTTCTTCGTGCTCACGATCATCTTCTGCCCTTGACACCCCCCGCCTTGACACTTTCTCGAGAGCTCCATCCTACCGACCACTTTAGGACCACCTTGTAACGCCTACCCATGTTGAGAACACCAACGACCCTCTTCTTTCTCGTTGATGAGCTTCTTCATCTTCTTGGCCTTGGACCAAGTGAAACATCCTCGAACGAGCATTCTCGAGCCCAAGATCTTTGACAGTCTGTTCAAGAGCCATTTCTGCTAAAATAAATAGCGAGAAAATGAGAAAACTAATCTTCAATGTACCTATTATGAAATGTTATGCTATGATATGTGATGTTTATGCGAATGCAATGCAATGTTTTCAAGGACCTTAAGGATTTAAATTTGTTAAACAAGAACGAATAAACATTTATTAGTTCTCTTTTTATTCTTTTCTTTTTAAGTACAAAAGATAGTTCAGAAAAATAAAATAAAAGAACAAAATCCTAAAGCTCTAAGTCTCCCATGGACGCTTCCTCTTGGTGCCGAGGTAGGCTTGATGTTTCGCCTCGAAGTAGCTTAGTCAACTCTAGTACCTTCTTCTCGCTTGCATAGCACTGAGCTTCGAATGTATCCCTTTCTTCTTTAAGCTGAATCCAGGACCTCCTCGAGTCTTCAAAATCAATAGGCATGTCGGGATGGAGAACACTATAGGGTACGTCACCTATAGAAACAGGTTCCATAATTACTGGTAACACGGGTGTAAATGGCATCATGAGGTTTTGCGCTCGAGCTCGCACCTATTTGAGGTAAGGTTCCCAAGGAATGGAGTTTTGTGCCCCAAAGTCTGGTATCGTCCACTTTACCATGCCCTGCGTGTATGAACCTTTGTCGATATCGAGATCGTGGTTGTAGTCGAACACAATATCTTGGAGAAGTATATCATGCGGGCCATCTCTTCAAACATAACCAAACTGACGTAGAGATAGAGAAGGGTTGTAAGTAATACCTCCCCTTATGCCAAGGAGTGGTACATTGGGGAATTCTCCACAACGCTCAATGAATGTGAAGTCCTTTTGAGTGAAAAGACACCAACGGATATCTCGAATGAGAGTGACATTAGTCTTTGAGACCACTTCAACCTTTTCTCGTTCTTCAAAACTGATGGAGGAAGGTGCGAAATAATCCACCTGGAAAGTAACGGTATACAACACATGAGAGTTCCTTGTCTATTGATAGTACGGGTGTGGAGAGAATGTAGGATGTCTCCAAGTATGGTAGGCACAGGATTGCGAGTAAGGAATAACTTGATGGCGTTGACATCTATGAATTGATCCGAGTTAGGGAATAGAACCAAACTATAGATTAGCAAAGCCAAGATGTCTTTGAATGCATGAAAACTCATAGCTTTGAGGAATTCTCGGGCTTTCTTTATCAGGAACTTAGCAAGTAAACCCTTAACTCCACTTCTTGTTTCCCAATTGGCTTCAATGTCTGAGTGCTTTAGATGTAATGCTGATGCGATGTCTTCGTACTTAAGAGCCTTTTCTGAACCGGTGAATGGCATTTGATCAAGAATAGGTATCCCAAGTAGCTTAGAGAACTCTTCCAAGGTAGGAACTAACTGATAATCTGGGAATGTAAAGCAATGGTGTTTCGGATCATAGAACTGGAATAAGACGTGCATCATATCTTCTTCAAAACCGGAGATAACCAAGTCAAGCAGATAACCATGTCTATTGACAAACTGAGCACGACCGGGAATTTCTGAACCAATTCTTTGAGCTGAGAAGGTATACCCATGAAGTTGATTCGGATAGTCTTTCTGGAAGCCATAATCCCTACAAAATAGAGCAAAGATAAATCCCTAGGTCCTTGAAATAGTTAGAAATGATATGCAATGTGATTATGTCATGATGTCATGTTTAACACGCACAAACAATTCATACAATGAGCCTAGGTTTAAGGCTTGCATGAGGTATAGGTGATTACCCTACCAAAAGTTTGAGTTGGTTCATCCTGTCCTATAATAGTAACCGGGTTCTAGGAATCTCATATCATTGATCTTTCTCGTAGGCATTTATTTCAATACGACTACCAAGTGGTCAATCGAAATATCCCAAAAGTCTTATCTTAATAAGCGTAGCATCGAGTATCAGCCAACCTCGGTCTACACCAAAGCCAGCCATCTCACTACCTTCTAATGGCCAAGATGGGTCAATTAAGGTTCTAAAAGTTGAGTTAGTGCTGATGACACCACGCAGAAGCCAAATACTATCCTCAACTTGGAAATGAAGAGTATCAGGACATCCAAAGTGTCACACTAACGTAGCCATCATGTTGACTGCTTGGATACGCCAACGGTCGCGACGATCTATTGCTACTTACCTAAGGAAACCTGGATCCGGGTGTAGGATCCCCCACAAGTATAATACCCAAGCAACCCTTAAAGATAAAGCAAGCAAGTCAAACAGAAAGCAATAAAAGTGATCTAGAAATCCCTAAGGCATTCTCTCTTTAGGGTGTTTCAACAGAGTCGCCAGCCTGTAATACGGTGAACTGACTTTGAGATTTTGTATCGCAAATGCGGATAGCAAGAGTCGCCACCGACTTTTCTTTTATCCAATTAAGGAAGGTGAAAAGAACAGAAAAGACCTTCGTTAGATTCTCGAGTAAGGAGAAGGTTATGAAAAGGGAAGGTATTAGCACCCCTTTTCATCCGTAGTTATCTACGAGCTCTTAGTTGCTCTTAGATCATTTTCAAAAAGGTGCTTTCTGTGTTTGACAAAAATGTTTTGAAAAGGCATTTCACTTTGACTTTCTAATGATTCATGTAGGAATGTATACAAAGTGTTCTAAATGTTTTGTTTTTGAAAAGAATTTGAACTTTGAAAAGTGTGTGTGTGAAAAGTATTTGATTGAGCAAGCAACTAAAAGTCTTATTACCTACTCGTAATGATCGTTGTTATTTTATTTTCCTTTAGAATAGCGTTATCCATACCATTAGTGGAAGGTAACCCTATTCGATGTGTAAGGACATTCAAGGGACATCGGATGGTCATAAAGCAACCTGTAAAGTATCCTAGCACATTTGAAGGACTATCATCATTTTCGAGGCGACAATCGAGGGTCAAGATCATGTATTCGTAGGCTACATCGTGGGTCTATGATCTTGTATCAAGGGACTATGCCGATATGTTTCGTGAGGCAACCAAGTAGGATACCTCTACGCTCGAGGACTGACCATTTATCGAAAGGCAACGAGAGATAATTACCCTAAGGGGTGTGTCATACCCAAAATTTGCCCTCCATCTTCTCAAGATATTTTATACATCCATACTCAAGGATTCCTCAAGGGTCGATCGACAAACCTCTCCTGACAATCAACCCAAACTATGGTTTGGCAATTCTCAGATCCAGATGGACTTCCAACATCTCCAATGGTCATCATGCCTCCTCATATGCTTCAAAGATTCTCCATGTCAAGTTTCAAGCCTCACAAGTCAAGTTTCCTATAATTGCTCGATGGTTGAAAATCACAGATTGACAAAAGTCAATCGTGGTCAACATACAACAAACTTCATGATTTTTGGTCAACATCCTCATTTTGAAGTTACATTCATCATTTGATCAAGGGTTGATCATGACTCATCAAGAAAACTCAAGATTTGCTCAAAAGTCAAACTTTCTAAATTAGGGTTTCTTAGTAAAAAGTCAACCAAACTTTGACTGAGCATAACTTCTTCATACTTTCTCTGAAATTTTTCCACCACCTCTTGTTTTAAAGGAAATTCAATTCTCTACAACTTCATGTCTCACAAGAATGTTCAAAAAATGCTTCATTTGGAAGGTATGGATCAAAACATTACAGGTCCTTTTCAAAGTCAACAAAAAGTCAACATTTTGTTTTGAAGATATATTCAGCATGGGAACTCCAATTGAGATGAAACCAAAGAGGTTGGTTAGAGGACTCTTAGAGCTTTCCAAAAAGTCCAAGAACACTCAAAAATGTGGAAAATTGAGCAAGATACACCATTCACAAGTTGGGCAATTTTGAAGAAGTGCACAAAGAGAGATACTTGTGAAAATCAAAAAATTTGCAAATGGGCCTAGTGTTTCTTCATCCAAAATTGTTCCTTATACAATTAGGAATATCCAAGCCCAATGCCACGAATTTTAATCTTATTTTTCTATTTAATTTGGATTTTATTCATTTAAATACAAATTAAATTCAAAAATAAGGTATAAAATCAAAATTAATTGCAAAATTGATTTTTCTCTTCCTTGAGATCCAAGCAACCCAAGAAAGCGGCAATTTTCAAATTTGATTTGAATTGGCAAGGAATTGATGAAAATTGATCAAAAAAGATAAGATTTGATCTTGTACAAAATCAAATATGTTTTGCATTGATTGATGATTATTTCTTCCCCAAATCAGCTCCAATTCCATCCAATATAAATATACAAGGCATAGCACATGAATTAGAATAGAAAATTGCTTGAGAAACCATAACCTAGCTCAAAAACCGTGCCTCTCAAGCAACTCAGTAGCTACGCTTTAGCTCGATTCAATTGATTCCAAGCATCAAAACACATTACTTGACATCTCCGAATCGATCCGCACCTTTACATTGTTCAAAACATCAAGAATTGAGAAATCACGATTTGGTTTGTTCTTACTTTTTCAAAATCGAATTGCTTATCATGCATTATTAATGTGTTTTGATGATTGTTTTGTGTTTAGAACAAAGTTTGCAAGCTATCCGGACAATCGAATTGAGTTTTCATGGCCCGAATCGAAATACGCCATTGTTAGGGTTTTCTAAACCGAATTAGCCTTAATCGTTAAATTGGACCAAAAGACCATTACCATTGTGTTTAGAATGTGATTTCCAATCGATTTCATGTACTCACAACTCATTTATATTATGTGTATGAGATTTTGAGAATTGGGCTTATAGCGCCAGACCGAGGCCGACGGAAAATTCTGTAATTCAAATGAGAACGATGAAGTTCTTGGCAGAATTGGTGCAAGTCGAGGCGACACTGCTTACAACCACTTCGCCTCCGCTCCATGACACGTGCACTCCAAAATGGTGCAAGGTGGGGTTGTGAAGGAGATGTCCCGAGTTCGATCCTTGGCCATGGCAAAGCATTTTTTCACATGTTTGTATTTTTCATATTTTTCTTATTTCTTTTAATATTTTTCATAATTTAATTTAATTTCAATAATTTTATTATGCATTAAAAACACCAAAAATATTTTTCTTTTGTATTATTTTAAAATGTCTATTTAATTTATAAAATTAAAATATTATTTTTGCATGCATATTTAATTTAATTGTTAATTTATCATTTAAATCACTTTTAATTAGTTTTTAATTATTAAATTAACTCCAAAAATCCCAAAAATTATTTTAGCATATTAATGTTATTTCTAGCATGAAATATTTTTCTCATTTAAAATTATTATTTTTGCTAACATTTTTCTCTTATTCGATTTCCTTGTATTTCCGATTTCTCATCTTTCACAAGTTATTCTTTGACGATTTCTTTTATCGCTTTTTTCCAATTATGTAATTGCTTATGGGATGTAATAGTTTAATTAGGTTTTATTTTCCGCATTTTAAATTATGTATCTCGCCTAAAGCCATGTAATAGCGAGGATTTATCATTCCGCACTTTATATTTCCGCAATTTACTTTCCGCATCTTATAAACTGTTAGTAATTAGGCGTGTATGGCAAGATAAAATTGAACATAGCTCACTCTAATTTTCAAGATAACATGAATCAAATCAACACACTTTTCACACATGCACCCTTAGGTAATTTCTCTCGTTGCCTTTACGAATTCAAATGGTCATGTCCCTCGAACGTAAAGGTATTCTAGCACCGTTGCCTTCAAACAAATCATCATAGTCCCTTCGATACAAAGATCATAGACCCACGATGTTGCCTACGAATACATGATCTTGACCCTCGATTGTCGCCTACGAAATGATGATAGTCCCTTCGAATGTGCTAGGATACCCTACAAGTTGCTTTCTATGACCATACGATGTCCCTTCGAATGTCCCGCTTACATCCAACGAATGGAGTTACCTACCAACTAATGGTATGGATAGCGCTATTCTAAAGGAACGTAAAATAACACGAAAACGACCAATTCTGAGTAGGTAATAAGACTTTAGTTGCTTGCTCAATCAAATACTTTTCACACCTCACACTTTTGTCAAAGTTCAAACTTTTCAAAACTAAACATTTCCTAACACTTTGTATACATTCCTACATGAATCATTACAAAGTCAAAGTGAAATGCCTTTTCAAAACATTTTTCAAACACATGAAAGCACAATTTTAAAGTGATCTAAGAGCAACTAAGAGCCCGAGATAACTACGGATGAAAAGGGCTAATACTTCCTTTTCATAACCTTCTCCTTACTCGTAATCTAACGAAGGTCTTTTTCTCGTATTTTTACCTTCCCTTAATTGGATAAAAGAAAAGTCGGTGGCAACTCTTGCTATCCGCACATTTGCGATACAAAAACCTACAAAGTCAGTTCACCGTGTTACAGAACTGGCGACTCTGCCGGGGAGACACCCTAAAGAGAGAATGCCTTAGGGATTTTTAGATCACCTTTATTGCTTTTTGTTTGATTTGTATGCTTTACCTTTAAGGGTTGCTTGGGTATTATATTTGTGAGGGATCCTACACCCGGATCCGGGTTTCCTTTTTAGGTAAGTAGCAATAATCGTCATGACTGCTAGACGATATCGAAACGGTCAACATGATGGCTACGTTAGTGTGACATTTTGGATGTCCTAATACTCTTCATTCCCAAGTTGAGGATAATATTTGGCTTCTGCGTGGTGTCATCAAGAACTAACTAAACTTTTAGAACCTTAATTGATCCATCTTGGCCATTAGAAGGTAGGATGGCCGGCTTTGGTGTAGACCGAGGTTGGTCGATACCGATGCTACGCCATTAAGACTGACTTTGGGATATTTTCCGACCACTGGTAGTCGATTGAAATAAACACCTATGAGAAAGATCAATGTTATGAGATTCCTAGAACCCGTTACTATTATAGGACAGATGAACCAACTCAAACTTTTGGTGGGTAATCACCTATACCTCATGCAAGCCTTAAACCTAGGCTCATTGTGTGAATTGTTTGTGTGTGCTAAACATGACATCATGACATCATCGCATTGCATATCATTTCTAACTATTTCAATGACCTAGGGATTTATCTTTGCTCTATTTTGTAGGGATTATGGCTTCTAGAAAGACTATCCGAATCAACTTCACGGGTATATCTTCTCACTCAAAGAATTGGTCTAGATTCCGATCATGTTCAGTTCATCAAAAGACATGGTTATCTTCTTGACTTGGTTATCTCCGCTTTGAAGAAGATATGATGCATGTCTTATTCCTTTCGATCCGAAACACCATTGCTTTACATTCCTGATTATCGCTTGGTTCCTACCTTGAAGAGTTCTCTAAGCTACTGGGGTACCTATTCTTGACCAAATGCCATTCACCGGTTTGAAAAGGTCCCTAAGTACGAAGACATTGCATCGCCTTACATCTTAAGCGCCGATATTGAAGCCAATTGGGAAACCAAGTGAGTTAAGGGTTTACTTGCCAAGTTCCCGATAAAGAAAGCCCGAGAATTCCTCAAAGTTATGAGTTTCCATGCATTTGAAGATATTGTGGCTAATCTATGGTTTGGTTCTTTTCCTAACTCGGATCAATTCATAGATGTCAACGCCATCAAGTTGTTTCACCCGCAATCTCGTGCCCACTTTACTGGGACATCCTACATTCTCTCCATACTGCACTACTAAGAGACAAGGAACTCTCATGTGTTGTATACCGCTACTTTCTAGGTGGTTTATTTGCACCTTCCTCCATCGCTTTGAAGAACGAGCAAAGGTTGAAGTGGTCTCAAAGACTAATGTCACTCTCTCATTCAGATATCCGCTGAAGTCTTTTCTCTCAAAAGGACTTCACATTCATCGAGCGCTAGGAGAATTCCTAATGTACCACCTGGCATAAGGGGAGGTATTACTTACAACCTTCTTTAGCTCTACGCCGCTTGGTTTTGCTCAAGAGATGGTCCACATGATATGCTTCTCCAAGATATTGTGTTCGACTACAACCACGATCTCCAATTACCGACTTAAGGTTCATACACGCTGGGGCATGGTAAAGAAGATCGATACCAAGACTTTGGGGTACTAGAACTCCATTCCTTGGGAACCTTACCTCAAATGGGTGCGAGCTCGAGCTCAAAACCTCATGATGCCATTCACACTGCTTTACACAGTAATTATGGAACTCTGCTATAGGTGACGACTATAATCGCTCTTCATCCCGACATGCCTACCGATTTTGAAGACTTGAAGAGATCTGATTCAACTTAAAGAAGAAAGGGATACCTTGAAGCCAAGGTTATGCAAGTGAGAAGAAAGTGCTAGAGTTGACAAAGCTACTTCACGAGGAGAGAAACATCAACACCTACCTCGCATCAAGAGGAAGCCCATGGAGACTTAGAGCTATAGGATTTATGTGTTTTCTTTATGTTTCCGAACTATCTTTGTACTTAAAAAAAAAAAAGAATTAAAAGAGAACTAATAAATGTTTGTTCATGCTTGTTTAACAAATTTAAATCTCTAAGGTCCTTGAAAACATTGTATTGCATTCACATAAACATTGCATATCATAGCATAACATTGCATCATGTGTACATTGAAGATTGGTTTTCATTTTCTCGCTATTTATTTTAGCGTAAATGGCTCTTGAACAAGATGTCAAAGATCTCCTGTGCTCGTAATGCCTGGCCAGCAGATGTTCACTAGCTTGGTCCAAGGCCAAGAAGATCCAAGAAGCTCATCAATGTAGAAGAAGGTTGTTGGTCTTCTCAACATGGGCGACGCTACAAAGGTGGTCCCAAAAGGTTAGCTTGATAGAGCTCTCAAGGAAGTGTCAAGAATGAGGGGAGTGTCAAGGGTAATGAAGATGACCAGGAGCCCCGAGAATGAGGGAGAGGATCGCCCGACTATAGCCAAGACTGATGAAGATGATAAGTTCAAACAACTTGAAGATCGTCTCGAATGTCGTGGAAAACTCAAGATGTCCGTGAACTTTGATGATCTGAGTCTTGTTCCCGTGTTGTGATTCATCCCAAGTTCAAAGTTCCAACTTTGCCAAGTATGATGGCATGTCTTGTCCTAAGTGCATTTGAAGTCCTATGTCCGTAAGATCAACCACCACACCGATGATGTAAAGTTGTGGATGCATTATTTTCAAGAGAGTTTGTCCTAACTCAATTGGAATGGTATTATCACCAGAGAATGACCGATCCGCATTCGAGTAACTTAGCGATGCTTTCTACAAGCAATATGAGTAAATGTCAATTGACACCCACTGCATGCAACTACAAAGCATGTCTATGGGTCGTGATGAGAAGTTCAAGGAGTATGCTCGTAAATGGAGAGATTTAGTGCGTAGTTCGTAACCCTTGTCCAATAGGAGTTGGTTGATATGTTTATGGGAACACCGAGGCCCATTCTTCAATCATCCGATTGAAACTCTTCACCGGATTCACCGAACTAATATTGACAGGAGAGCGATGAAGTCGGTATCAAAAGTGGAAAGATCGATAGAGTCATCTTCAAATGTCGCAAGAGATCTTTGGTGGTAAGAAGGAAACTAATGCCGGTATGGTCGTAAAAGCCGAGCCAAGACCGACCGTGCTCAATCGGGGGCGCCAGATCTCCAATCCTACATCAACACAACCTCACGAGACAACGCTGCAGAGTAACGCGCCACAAAGACATTTACGTTAAGATCAACGTGCCATTGTCACAAGCCTTGCAAGACATGTTGAAAGCAGCTGACACTTGAGGGATCCTCCTCAAAATATCAACACTTCCTCTCCGAGATACAATCCTAATGCTAAGTGTGCTTACACTCCAATAGCCTAGGCACGTAATCGACAACCGCTGGGCTCAAGAACAAGATTCAAGATATGATTGAAGCTAAGCATTGAGTTTGATCCTCCGCTGAGACCAATGTGATCAACGCGCCATGCCTAACCATGACAAGAGTTCCAATGTCATGGTGAGGATACTTACATTTTCAACATAGATGACTTGACCATTCCTCTAATGATAAGAAGAATTTGCCAAGCCGTGTCAATCCAGATGCCCAGAGAATTGTCGCAGTGCCCATCCGCACTGATGGTTGTGCTTGGTGAGAAGACGTGTTCAAAGGCATGATGGATAACCGTGAGATACTATTCCCCAAACCACCGCGTGTCGTGAAGATATGTCTAAGTTGAAGATCGAGAGGTGAATGAAACCGCACTATCTGTGGGATACCTTGGGGCAGCCAAGTGGAAAGTATGATTATGGTGAAGTACACTGCTCGAAAGCTACAAGATTCCTATTAAAGATGTTAAAGGACCGGATGGGTGACGATTTTAAGACTATGCCGATGTTAACACTATAAGAATTTCCTCTGATCCCTGCGGCCTAGAGTGGCACCTCTCATCATTACTTCTCCCGGACCAGCCCATATTCCTCCGACAAAGCTATCCCTGGAATTATGGAGTCGATGTTTACTATCATGGCGCCAAGCAAGACCTCCGACTATTGAAGATCTTACAATGAAGCTATCATTCCCGACATTGACAAGATCACCATATCAAGTAAGGTGACCGTAACCTAAGGGTATTCTCTCCCAAATCTCTCCTCCAAAAGACATCGCGACACCAACAGATTCCAAATTATTCAATCCATTCCCAAGCTAGAGGAAAGAACCAAAGGATTCATCCCTCAACCAGTATACCAAAGGAAGTTATCAAGGCACCTCCAAACAAGAAATGGAGGAAATTCTAAAGATTATCAAGAAGAGTGACTACAATGTGGTGGAATGCTTAGGATGACTCCATCCAAGATTTCCATGCTTGCTCGCTATTGTGCTCGAGGCCCATGCTAACGCCTGGTGAAGTTTCAAGAATGCTCACGATCGCAAGACACTACCACCGACCACCAGCAAGTTTGTATTGCTAGGCCGCCAACAACGCCTAGGCTTCTCGATGTCGATTTGACTCCTTCCTAAGGAAACACAACAAAGCCTTGCACATCTCTATTGAATGCAAGGGTACTACTTATCTCATGTTTTGTTGATACCGGCTCGCCTCAATATCCTTCCAAGATGCTTTTGACCGACTTGATATCAAGGGTTGGTTCGAGACCCGTGATATAATTGTGAGAGCTTTTGATGGTTCTAAGCTAACAGATTGAGAGCTCATTCACTTAAAGTCGGTTCCCACTTTGACTCCACTTTCTTTGTCATGGACATCCGTCCACCTTACTTGCTTACTTGGACGCCTTGATACATGGGCAAGGTACATTCTACCTGCATCAAGTCAAGTACCCGGTGAAAGGGAAGGTTGTCAAGGTGTGGTGAAGAAGAATATATGGTCACCATCTAACATTCCGATACTCGAGGTGGAGGGTGAGTCTTTGAGACTCTCAAGCTTTTGAAACAATACCTGTCATGCCTCTGACTCTCCCACACCCCGGTTATGCAAGCCTACTTAGGATGGCCTCGAAAGATGCCTCACTCAAGGAGGAGGTAATTCTATTTGCGGCCAGCCCCGATCTTCCTCTCAAATTTGACAAGACTTGTTTAGGCTTCACTATCAAGGGTCAAGATGATACGCGAACGTGCGCCAACTTCCTTTCCGCATCGTCGAGTGGAATCCATGCTATAGAAGACGACTTACAACGACTTCGACATCAAGAAATGGATCTTCCCAACTCCCGACAATGGACTCAAGAATTGGAAGATCAAGACGCTATACCAATCTCCTTTAGAAAGGAGTAATTGCTTTGTTTTGTTTTGTCAGATTTTCTATTTTGAACAATGAACCTAAAGCCTAGTGCTTGCCCGGCATCATGGCTCGCTCATGAGGGTTATTATCCGTCATTTGCATATTTTCATTCAATAAAATCGTTGGACTTTGCATTCAATTGCTATTTTCTTTCTTTACTTTATCACCCCTTCAAAAGCTATGTGTTTTACACACACCACATGATAATCGCATTACTCCAAATCTCGTTGATAACAAATGC
This sequence comes from Vicia sativa, assembly GCA_021764765.1. Lineage (NCBI taxonomy): Eukaryota > Viridiplantae > Streptophyta > Magnoliopsida > Fabales > Fabaceae > Vicia > Vicia sativa. Next base: position 161,319,978 of record CM038793.1, read on the forward strand.
TATTGCTAAATATGACTTGATAATCCGATCTACCAAGCCAAGACGAAAGTGAGGAAGATTGTGAAGTGCCAGGAGAACTTGTCGATCACAAGCAAGAAGATCGAGTTATATAGCCACACTAAGAGCAAGTTGAGGTTGTGAATTGGAACCATGAAGATGTAAAAGAGATCAAGATAGGAGCGGGTCTTGAGAAAGTGTTAAAGAAAGATTGGTTCAGATGCTAGACTATATTGAGTTTTTGCTTGGTCATACGAAGACATGTTGTTTAGATATTGATATTGTGGTACACCGATTGCCGACAAAAGAAGGTTTTCCCAAAGGAAGGTATGTCGCCGATGCGCCTTGAGATGTCTCGAGAAAATCAATGCCGGTTATGGGCGCTCAACGCCGGCTTAGCCGCTACTTATCCACAATGGTTGCGAATGTGGTGCCTGTACTCCAAGAAGGATGGCAAGGTACGAATGTGTGGATTACGTAGATCCAACAAAGCGAGTCCGAAAGACAATTTTCCCTTCCTCATATTGATGTTCGCGACAACACCGCCAAAGATAAGGTTTTCTCCTTCATGGATGGTTTCCTCCTGCAATCGATCAAAATGGCTCTCAAGACATGGAGAAGACAACTTTGTTACACGGTGGGCACTTTCGCACAAGGTTATGCTCGATCAAGAACGCGGGCGCCACTTATCGCCGCAGCTATGGTGACATTATTTCATGACATGATTCATCACGAGATAGGTCTACGATTTACATGATAACTCGCCGTAATGAGGAAGAACATCTTGATCATTTGCGTAAACTATTTGACAGTCAAGAAGTATGATCGAGACTTAATCCCAACAAATGCACCTTTGGAGTCAGATCCGGTAAACTCTTAGGGTTTGTTGTCAGTGAAAAAGGTATTGAAGTTGACCCCGCCAAGGTTAAAGCTATTCAAGAAATGGCGCCCCCGACCGAGAAAGAAGTCGAGGTTTCTTGATCAATTACATTGCATTCATTACACATCTAACTGCTACTTGTGAGCCAATCTTCAAGCTGCTAAAGAAATATCAAGTAGTGGAATGGAACGACGATTTCCAGATCGCTTTTGACAAAATCAAGGAGTACCCATGTAATCCTCCTATCCCGATGCCGCCATCAAGGAATACTCTTTATCATGTACTTGATGTTGTTAGAGAACTCAATGGGGTGTGTAGTTGGTCGAAAAGATACTACCTTAGCAAAAATTTACCGATTGTTACAAAGAGAAAACTTGCAACGCTTGGCTTGTCACGACTAAGACAAATATGTTGACCACACTACCTTGTTGATTTCAAGATGGATCCGATAAAATACATATTTGAGAAACCATCCAAGAATAGCAAGATGGCGTATGATCTTGACCGAATACGACATCCAATACACTTCTCAGAAAGTAATCAAATGAAGTATAGTAGCTGATCATTTGGCTCATCAAGCCGTAGATGACTATCAGTCTATGCAGTTCGAATTTCCAGATGAAGATGTTTTACTAGTCACCCATCGAAGAACCGTGCCCGCATTTAAGGACTTGAACAAGGATCCCGATGGACTATGGTCTTTGATGGAGCCTCAAACGCACTTGGCAATGGCATTGGCGCCATCATTACATCCCCTACAGGCGGGCATACGCCTTTCACCGCCCGATTATGTTTTAGTTACACTAACAACATGGCCGAATACGAAGCATGCATTATGGGTATTAAAGCTGCTATTGACTTAAGAATCAAGTTCTTACAAGTATACGGAGACTCAGCTTTGGTGATCAGTCAGATTAAGGGAGAATGGGATACGAAGCATCCGAATCTCATTATGTATCGAGAACATGTTCGAGTTTGATTCCTACTCAAAGAGGTCACTTTCAACCATATTCCACGAGAAGAGAATCACAAGGTGCACGATTGGCTACTATGTCATCTATGTTCAAGGTCAGATGGGACAACGAGGCTCCCCAGATCATCATTGAGAGGTTTGACGAACCAGCGTATTGTTATGAACTTGATACAGAAGAGAAACCTTGGTACTATGATGTGAAGAGGTATCTTGAGACTCAAGAATATCTCAGGGGCATCCATCAACGATAAGAAATTCTTGAGAAGATTTGCATCCAAATTCTTCCTCAAAGAACGATCTTATACAAACGCAACCACGACTTGTGCTTACTCCGCTGTGTAGACCGGAAAAGCAGTAACGTATCATGGAAGAGTTACACGGCGATTTGGTGCCCACTCCAAAGGCATACGATGGCTAAGAAGATTTTGAGAACAAAGTTACTATTGGTCCACCATGGAAGCCGATTGTCACCGTTATGCTCGATCTTGTCACAAGTGCCGACGACGCAGACAAAGTGCACGCACCTCAAAGACCAATGTCCTACCAGCCTCGCCCTTTGCAATGTGGGCATTGACATGATCCGAGAAATCAAGCCCACCGCCCAATGGAAATCGCTTCATCCTTGTGGCAATTGATTATTTCACCAAATGGGTAGGCAGCCTGTCGCATCTCTACCAAGAATGTTGTGGCCCGATTCATCAAACATAATCTTATCCGCTCGGTATGGCACTCGAAAGGATTATCACGATAACGGCTCTAATCTCAACAATAAGATGATCACCGAACTCGATACAGCTCAAGATCACGCATCACAACTCTTCTCCTTATCGGCCTAAGATGAATGGCGCAGGAAGCCGCCAACAAGAACATTAAGAAGATTATATGAAGATGATGAAGGACTTACAAGGATTGGCATGAGATGTTACCATTTGCTCTTCATGGTTATCGACCACAAGATAACATCACAGGGCAACCCCTTCTCTCTTGTATACATGGGCGCTCTACCCATCGAGGTTCGATACCCTCAACCGTAGTCCTCCAGACGCAGTTAGAAGGAAGACGATGGGTCCACTCGCCTTGACCGATTAACTTTATTAATGAGAAACGACTCGCATCCATCTGCCATGGACAGATCTATCAGAAACGAATGATCAGAGCATTCAACAAGAAGGTCAAGCACCGGGTCTACCAAGTCGGTGATTTAGTAGTCAAGCGCATCATTCTTCCACAAGGTGATCTCAGGGGAAAATGGACTCCCACCTACGAGGGACCGCTTTGAGTCAAGATGATTTTCCATGGAGCTATGATACTTAGCACCATGGATGGTGAAGACTTCCCACACCCTATGAACGCAGACATAGTCAAAATATACTACGCATAAAAGAGACCCGCTAGGTCGACTGATCTAGGCAAAAATAAGGGCATCCTGGCGAACCAAAAGGGTTTGGGCAAAAGTTAAGGATATATATACAAAACATGTACACCCGGCAAGTCGAAAACTTGAAAAGGCGGCTTGGCCAAAAAAGGGTATCCCTTAGATCCAAAACCAAAAGGTCTAGGCAAAAGTTAGGGATTTAAGCGACGACTATGTCTCATCCAGATCACCTACTTCGCATCACTATCAAGATTCAGGTTCAAATGGCGAAAATCGCCTACTCACTTTCTAACGAAGAAGGAGATGAGATAGTTGAAATATATGAGTAGTAGCATAGTTGGAACTTAACGAGATTGTTTCCGATAGCTTTTACTTTTCCTGTACAAGCTTATTTGCCATACGCCACCTTTCAAATAAATACAAGTTTCTTTCTCTTTACAATTTTCAATCGTTGTTGTTTGCATAAAGTCCAACGCTTTGAATGATTATATGCATCTAACAATAAAAATCTATTCACAAACATGCTAAAATGAACAAGCATAACTATTGTGCTCCAGGAATTGAAATGACACACAAAGTCACCAATGCATTTCCCCAGCATAATCCCCACAGAGGTGTCACCACCACAAACCTTCCTCAATGAGTAGAGGAGAACTTTAGCGTTGATTCCACTCAACTTAATCGGATTACACCCGCCTCGAGCAATAACATTTCATCTCCCAGCCGAGGTATTTATCCCCAACAAGATATCTCTCAACACCCCTTTTCCCAAAGCAGGTCCCGAATTGAAACTTGGGCAGATAAAACGGAGGAAACCTACATCTACAGAGATTACAACGGGCCCCAGATCCTTCCAACCCGGTCTCCCGGTAACTACCAAATACTCTCCAACAATATTTACACAAAATCCCCGGCAGAGTACCCCCTGGACTTCTCCCCAGCAGGGTCTATGCACAAGATCCTCGACGGTGTATCTCTACCGCCCTCAAGACTTTGTCAGATAGTGCACCGGAGGAATCAAGATTATCTTTCTTCTCAGGATTTCCATCCTCAAACAAAAGTCAGAAGTCCCCAAGCAGAGCATATGCATCTTCTTCAAGATGGATATGTTTTGAAATACCACAACATCTATCATTCATACATTATTCATGAAAGTCATAGCTTGTGCATATGTCATTCATACACATCGTCATGCATCATACTTCGCATAAGACTAACAATATTCTATCAAAGTTTCTCTTGTTTTCTTCAAAACAGGTGAAAGTCACTTCCGACGCATACAGGTCCAAGATTAATACCCAAATCCAGACGGGAGAACTATCTCGAAGATCCCTAGTTGTCCTCCCAACCGGGTCCAGATTAAGACCCAATCGCACGGAAAACTATCCGAACGACGCCTTGTTGTCCCCGACAACCGATCCAGATTAATGCCCGAAGCTAGACGGGAAAACTATCCGAATGATCACAAGTTATCCTCCGATAACAGGCAGTGGACCAACACCCGATGCATAACAGGGAAGCTGTACACACTTTGCCAACTTCTATCCCCAAGAGTAATTAGCACGAAGATCTATTCGACTCTCTTATCAACAACATCTACGTAGTCTAACGACGACCTGGCCTGGATGGCATCTTAAGCCCATCTCCGACTACTTGTCAACATTTCTCCATTTTCGTATCGCGTATATTTGGTTAAAAACCAATACAAACCAATAACTTCATTCAAAGACGAGCACGAGGTCTAACGTGACGACTCCTCCTGATGGCATCCTAAGCCCATCTCCTTTCACTTCCAAACGTCTACAAAGTCTAGCGACGACTCATTCCCCCAAATAAATCTCCCTCCCAAATGGCATCTGAAGCCCATTCCCGATTCATCACCAACAATGAAAGCAAATTTTCGTGTAATTGAGTGTTCAATCATCTTCTACCTCACGAAAGGCGAACATGCCAATCTAACCCTTCCAAGAAGATTGAATAGGCAAACATACCCCAAAATTTTCCTCCATCTTCTCAAGATATTTCATACATCCATACTCAAGGATTCCTCAAGGGTTGATCGACAAACCCTCTCCTGACAATCAACCCAAACTAGGTTTGGCAATTTCGCATCCAGATGGACTTCCAACATCTCCTATGGTCATCATGCCTCCTCATATGCTTCAAAGATTCTCCATGTCAAGTTTCAAGCCTCACAAGTCAAGTTTCTCCATAATTGCTCGATGGTTGAAAATCACAGATTGGAAAAGTCAACTGTGGTCAACATACAACAAACTTCATGATTTTGGTCAACATCCTCATTTTGAAGTTACATTCATCATTTGATCAAGGGTTGATCATGACTCATCAAGAAAACTCAAGATTTGCTCAAAAGTCAAACTTTCTAAATTAGGTTTTCAAGAAAAGTCAACCAAACTTTGAAGCATAACTTCTTCATACTTTCTTAGAAATTTTCCACCACCTCTTGTTTTAAGGAAATTAAATTCTACAACTTCATGTCTCACAAGAATGTTCAAAAATGCTTCATTTGGAAGGTATGGATCAAAACATTATGTCCTTTTCAAAGTCAACAAAAAGTCAACATTTTGTTTTGAAGATATATTGAGCATGGAAACTCCAATTGAGATGAAACTAAAGAGGTTGGTTAGAGGACTCTTAGAGTTTTCAAAAAAGTCCAAGAACACTCAAAAATATGGAAATTTGAGCAAGATACATTATTCACAAGTTGGGAAATTTTGAAGAAGTGCACAAAGAGAGATACTTGTAAAAATAAAATTTTTTGCAAATGGGGCTAGTTTTTCTTCATCCAAAATTGTTCCTTATACAATTAGGAATATCCAAGCCCAATGCCACGAATTTTAATCTTATTTTTCTATTTAATTTGGATTTTATTCATTTAAATACAAATTAAATTCAAAATAAGGTATAAAATCAAAATTAATTGCAAAATTGATTTTTCTCTCTTCCTTAAGATCCAAGGAACCCAAGAAAGCTGGCAATTTTCAAATTTGATTTGAATTGGCAAGGAATTGAAGAAAATTGATCAAAAAAGATAAGATTTGATCTTGTACAAAATCAAATATGTTTTGCATTGATTGATGATTATTTCTTCCCCAAATCAGCTCCAATTCCATCCAATATAAATATACAAGGTATAGCACATGAATTAGAATGTAAAATTGTTTGAGAAACCCTAACTAAGCTCAAAAACTGTGCCTCTCAAGCAACTTGTAGCCACGCTTTAGCTCGATTCAATTGATTCCAAGCATCAAACACATTCTTGACATCTCCTCGAATCGATCGCACCTTTACATTGTTCAAAACATCAAGAATTGAGAAATCACGATTTGGTTTGTTCTTACTTTTCAAAATTGAATTGCTTATCATGCATTATTAATGTGTTTTGATGATTATTTTGTGTTTAGAACAAAGTTTGCAAGCTATCTGACAATCGAATTGAGTTTTCATGGCGAATCGAAATACGCCATTGTTAGGGTTTTCCGAACCAATTAGGCTTCCTTAAATCGGTTAAATTGGACCAAAAGACCATTGTGTTTAGAATGTGATTTCCAATCGATTCATGTACTCACAACTCATTTATATTATGTGAGATTTTGAGAATTGTAGGGTTATAGCCGACCGAGGCCGACGCAAAATTCCTAATTCAAATGAGAACGATGAAGTTCTTGCGCGTGATTGTGCAAGTCGAGGCGCACTGCTTAAACTACTCGCCCACTTCCATGACACGCTGCACTCCAACTCAGTTGGCAAAGGCATGGGTTGTAAGGAGATGTCCCGAGTTCGATCGCCATGGCAAAGCATTTTTCACATGTTTGCATTTTTCATATTTTTCTTATTTCTTTTAATATTTTTCATACAATTTAATTTAATTTCAATATTTTATTATGCATTAAAAACACCAAAAATATTTTTATTTTTGCATTATTTTCAGAAAATGTTTATTTAATTTATAAAATTAAAATATTATTTTGCATGCATATTTAATTTAATTGTTAATTTATCATTTAAATCACTTTTAATTAGTTTTAATTATTAAATTAACTCCAAAAATCCCAAAAATTATTTTAGCATATCAATGTTATTTCCAGCATGAAATATTTTTCTCATTTAAAATTATTATTTTGCTAACATTTTCTCTTATTCGATTTGTATTTTTTTCTCATCTTTTCACAGTGTGTTCCGTTTGACTTTTTATCGTTTTTCCAATTATGTAATTGCTTATGGGATGTAATAGTTTAATTAGGTTTCTACTTTCCATTTTAAATTATGTATCCGCCCCAAAGCCATGCAATAGCGAGGATTTATCTTTCCGCACTTTATATTTCCAATTTACTTCCGCATCTTATAAACTGTTAGTAATTAGGCGTATGGCAAGATAAAATTGAACATAGCTCACTCTAATTTTCAAGATATGAATCAAATCAACACACTCTTTTCACACATGCACCGTTAGTGGTAATTCTCTCTGCTTGTTTTACGAATTCAAATGGTCATGTCCCTCGAACGTAGAGGTATTCTAGCACCGCTGTTTTCAAACAAATCATCATAGTCCCTTCGATACAAAGATCATAGACCCATGATGTCGCCACGAATACATGATCTTGACCTCGATTGTCACCTAGAAATGATGATAGTCCCGAACAATGCTAGGATACTTCCTACAAGTTGCTTTCTATGATCATACGATGTCCCTTCAATGTCCCGCTTACATCCAACGAATGGAGTTACCTACCAACTAATGGTATGGATAACGCTATTCTAAAGGAACGAAAATAACACGAAACGACCAATCTCGAGTAGGTAATAAGACTTTAGTTGCTTGCTCCAATCAAATACTTTTCACACCTCACACTTTTGTCAAAGTTCAAACTCTTTTCAAAACTAAACATTTTAACACTTTGTATACATTCCTACATGAATCATTACAAAGTCAAAGTGAAATGCCTCTTTTCAAAACATTTTCAAACACACGTAAAGCACAATTTTAAAGTGATCTAAGAGCAACTAAGAGCCCTGTAGATAACTCAAGATGAAAAGGTGCTAATTTCCCTTTTCATAACCTTCTCCCTTACTCAATCTAACGAAGGTCTTTTCTACTTTTACCTTCCCTTAATTGATAAAAGAAAAGTCGGTGGCGACTTTTGCTATCCGCATACATGATATAAAAACCTACAAAGTCCGCTTCACCGTGTTGGTGTGCATGTGTGAAAGAGTGTGTCAAATTCGGTATATATTATCTTGAATTATGAGTGATCGTCCAATTTTATCTTTCCATACATGCCTAATTACTAGCAATTTATAGGGTGCGGAAAGTAAATTGCGGAAATGTAAAGTGCGGAAAGATAAAGTCCTACGCTATTACATGGCTTTGGGCAGTTACATAATAAGAGTGCGGAAAATAAAAGTATTAATTAAACTATTACATCCCATAGGAAGTTACATAATTGAAAAGAAAACGAAGAAAATCGTCAATCGCTACAACCGTGAATGAGACCAAATCGAAAATAGAAAATTGCATAAGAGGAAAAATGTTAGTAAAAGCATGATTTTTGAATGAGGAAGAAAGTTTTATGTTAGTAATGACAATAAGATGATAAGATAATTTTTTGGTAATTTTCGGAATCGATTTCGATATTTAAAAGCAATTAAAAGTCAAATTAATGATTAATTAATAATTAAATAAAATATGCATGCAAAAATATTAATTTTAATGTTTAAAATTAAATAAACATTTTTCTGATAATAATGCAAAAAAGAAAATATTTTTGGTGTTTTTTAAATGCATGATAAAAATATTTGAAGATTAATTAAATTGCATGAAAAATATTAAAGAAAATAAGAAAATAGAAAAAAAAAACAAGTTAGTTTGTAAAGTGAAAAAAAGAAGTGGTCCTGCCCAGGTTCGAACTCAGGTCCCCAAGGAAAACACGCGCCTCCTTCACCACTGGACCAAACTGCTTTTGGTGTTAGGATATTGGAACAACGCATTTTTAAACAAACTCGCCCGATTGCCCAGACACGCAAGATCTTCATCTTCTTCGCTTGAAATTTCAAACACTTAGCGTCGGCTTCGTTCGACGCTATAGCCCCTGCAATTTTCCAAAACTTCATACAAGCAATATAAATGAGTTATGAATACATGAATCGATTGCAAACAACATTCTAAACACAATGGTGGTACTGGTTTCGTCCAATTTAACGTGTTGAGAGAAACCCCATTCGAGCCAAAAACCCTAGCCATGGTGGATTTCGATTCAGGCCACGAAAACACAATCAAGCTATGCAGAAAGTTTCCAAACTTCATTCTAAACACAAAACAAACATCAAAACACGTTAAAAATGCATGAGAATTAAAAATTGAATTTGGAAAAAGAAGAACAAATCGAAATCGGGATTGCTCAATTCTGAATGGTTTTGCAACTTGTAAAGGTCTGGATCGATTCTAAAGACTCCAAGGAATGTGATGGAATGCTCAAAATCGATCGAAACAAGCTAGAACTGGGCTGCAAGTTGCGCAAGAACACGATTTTTTGACTTTTGGTTAGGGTTCTTTCAAGCAATTTTTCTGTTCTTTCTCATGTTGTATGCATTGTATATTTATAATGGATGGATTTAGGTCTGAATTCAAGAGCAAATAATGATCAATCAATGTAAAAAATATTTGATTTTGTGTGATACCAAATCTTTCCTTTTTGATCCAATTTTTATCAATTTCTTGCCAAATCAAAGTCAATTTCGAAATTTTCCAGCCTTTATGAGTTGCTTGGACCTCAAGAATGAGAGAAAAATCAATTTTACATTTAATTTTGATTTTCTACCTTTATTTTTAATTTAATTTGTTTTTAAATGAATAAAATCCAAATTAAATAGAAAAATAAAGATAAAATTCGTGGCATTGGGATTGGAGGTTCCAAATAAGCTGAGGAACAAGTTTGAACCAAGAAAAGTTGGGCCCATTTGCAAAATTTTGGGTTTGACAAGTATTTTTGTGCACCTCTTCAAAATGTCCAACTTGTGCAAGGTGTATCTTGCTCAATTTTCAACATTTTTAGTGTTCTTGGACTTTTAGAAAGCTCTAGGTGTCCTCTAAACAACCTCTTTGGTTTCATCTCATTTGAGTTTCCATGATCAATAAAACTTCATTACAAAAATGACTTTTGTTGACTTTGAAAAGGATCCTGTAATGTTTTGATCCATATCTTCAAAATGAAGCATTTTTGACCATGCTTGTTAGACATGAAGTTGTATAGAATTAATTTCCTTCAAAATGAGAGGTGATGGAAAAATTTTGAGAAACTATGAAGAAGTTATGCTCACCAAAGTTCAGTTGACTTTTCTCAAGGAAACCCTAATTTGGAAAGTTTGACTTTGAGCAAATCTTGAGTTTTCTTGATGAATCATGATCAACCCTTGATCAAATGATGAATGTTACTTCAAAATGAGGATGTTGACCAAAATCATGAAGTTTGACTGTATGTTGACCAGTTGACTTTTGTTCAATACAACTGATTTTCAACCATCTGAGCAATTGTTTGAGGAAACTTGACTTGTAAGGCTTGAAACTTGACATGGAGATTCTTTGAAGTATGAGGAGGTATGATGACCACTGGAGATGTTGGGAGTCCATCTAGATCGAGAATTGCCAAACCCTAGTTTGGGTTGATTGTTTAGAGAGGTTTGTCTCGATCAACCTCGAGGAATCCTTGAGTATGGATGTGTGAAATGTCTTGAGAAGTAAGAGGGCAAATTTTGGGGTATGACAGGTGCATGTGTGAGGAGAGTGTGTTGAATTCAGATATGTTATCTTGCAATTAGAAGTGATCTATGTCCGTTTTATCTTGCCATACACGCCTAGTTACTAGCAGTTTATAGGTGCGAAAAGTAATCATGGAAAGTAAAGTCCTACGCTATTACATCGCTTTGGGTAGTTACATAATAGAGCGGAAAGTAAAAGTCCTAATTAAACTATTACATCCCATAGACAGTTACATAATATTGAAAAGAAAACCAAGAAAAATCATCCAAAACAATATAACCTGAAGCGTATACATAATCGAAAATACGAAAATTGCATAAGAGGAAAATGTTAGTAAAAACATGATTTTGAATGAGGAAAAAAGTTTTAGATTAGTAATGGCAATAAGATGATAAGATAATTTTTTGGTAATTTTCTGAATCGATTTCGATAATTAAAAGCAATTAAAAGTCAATTTAATGGTTAATTAGTAATTAATTAAAATATGCATGCAAAATATTAATTTTAATGTAAAAAATTAAATAAACATTTTTCTGATTAAAATGCAAAAAGAAAATATCTTTTGTGATTTTTTAAATGCATGAAAAAAAATGTTTGAAGATTAATTAAATTAAGATGAAAATATTAATAAAAATAAGAAAATAGAAAAAGTTAGTTTTCAAAGTTGCAAAAAAAAGAATGGACATGCCAAGGATCGAACCCGACATCCAAGAGAAACCACACGCACTGCCTATCCGAGCCAAGTGTACTTGGTGTTTATCATCTGGAAACAATTGATTATAAGGGTAAACGTGTCACATATTATAATTTCAAACATAGTCAAACGCGTGGGACCCAGATGTTATGAAGGAGCGAATCAGAACGAGCCATGATGCCACGCCAACAAGCCACCGTCAATCGAGTGCGACGCGGAGCCCTAGCTCAATCGTCTTCTCCACGACTGGATTTTCAAACCGCAAAATACTGAAAATTAAAAGCTAGGTTAAGGCTACCCCTTAATCGGGTCTCGAATCCAATGGTCACCTCCGCTTGACCGAAACAACTCGTAACTAGGGTTTCAAGCTAGCCTCTAAAAACCCTAAACATGGAAAATCGAGTTCTGGACGTTCAAGCTTGAGAACGATGGCCCATATCCTGTCTATGATGTCTCATGATCACATTAGAATGGTTAGTTTCGATTAAAACGCACAGATAATAAAAATTTGAATTCAAGAAAATATGATTATGTATGTTCATATATGGCTCGATTCATGCCGTTTTAACCATGGATAATGGTGTGTACTTACTCCAAATTACCTCAGGAACACAATGGAATGATTGAGAGTGGCTGAAACTGGCTGGAGAATGAAATTCGATTTTGCCAACTTTGAAGAATTTTTTGAGAAAATAGGGTTGCTTCAAGGGCTAGGGTTCCGTCCCCTAGTCTTGTGGATGTGTGGTATTTATAGAGTGAAGGATTGGAGCAAAAAGAATGAAAAAAGATATCCTCTTCAATGCAAAAATATTTTCTCTTTAAATTCAAATCAAATCTTTTCAAAATTTGATTTTTCCTTCCTTGCATGAGCTAGCACGAATTTGGCAAGTTGTATGGGCTTCCTTGGTCCTCAAGCTTGATAAAAAACCAACCCAACTTAAATTATACCTTGTTTTCATATTTTATTTAATTTAATTTTGAATTAAATGCTTTTAAATTCAAAAATAAATCAAAAAAATAGAAGGTGGTCGTGGCAAGGTATCAAGAGGTCACAAATAATATTATGATCAAGTTTGGATCATAAAATTATAGGCCCATTTGGAAAAATTGGATTTTGTCGATATTTTCCTTTGTAATTCTTCAAAATGCCCAACTTGTGCAAGGTGTATCATGCTCAATTTTTAACATTTTGAGTGTTCTTGGACTTTTAGAAAGCTCTAGATGTCCTCTAAACAACATCTTTGGTTTCATCTCAATTGAGTTTCCATGCTCAATATCACTTCAATACAAAAGTTGACTTTTGTTGACTTTGAAAAGGACCTCGTAATGTTTTGATCCATATCTTCAAAATGAAGCATTTTCTCACCTTGGAGACATGAAGTTGTAGAGAATTGAATTCTCTTCAAAACGATAGATGGTGGAAAATTCGATAAAGTATGAGAAAGTTATGCTCACAAAGTTCATTGACTTTTCTCTAGAAAACCCTAATTTGGAAAGTTTGACTTTTGATCAAATCTTGAGTTTTCTTGATGAATCATGATCAACCCTTGATCAAATGATGAATATTACTTCAAAATATGGATGTTGACCAAAAATCATGAAGTTTGACCGTATGTTGACCATGTTGACTTTTGCCCAATACAACCGATTTTCAACCATTCGAGCAATCTCGAGGAAACTTGAGTTAAGGCTTGAAACTTGACATGGAGATTCTTTGAAGAATATGAGGAAGCATGATGACCACTGGAGATGTTGGAAGTCCATCTTGATCTGAGGATAGCCAAACCCTTGTTTGGGTTGATTATCTAGGAAATGGTTTGTCTGACCAATCCTTGAGGAATCCTTGAGCATGGATGTATGAAATGTGTTGAGAAGTAAGAGGGAAATTTTTGGGGTATGATAGGTACCATCAGAGTAAAACTCCCAACGTAAATAATTTTCGGTTATCGAGGCACAAGGCATAAGCCTCCTTCACAAATCCGCCAATACAGCCTTCACAAATGCAATGTATGCGACTCAAATAACATACAACAACATAGAAAATCACTTCACGAGGTATGTGCCTATATCATCTATTACTAATTATTAGAGATAATCATCATCACTAAACCATAAGTTTATATCACTACTTCATCGGCCATAGACCTACAACGTTATCAACGTAATCAACATATACACCACAATACCGCAACAACAACACATTCGACAACAACACAAACAACTTAACATTAGTCACAAGACTTATAATTAACAATGTCCATTTAACCGGACGAATCAACTTACCCAATTGCTCCTGTAAGCCAGCGTATTCGACACAATTTCAACAAAACAACACAACCTCATTTACCTACTAATTAATATTAGTTACCCCATCAATTTTCATTAAATTCCGGACAACTAATTTTCTGCTTAATTTTCTAATCGGTTAATCGACCCTGTTTTTATTTTCTGCATTGCTACTAATAATTCATACTATTAATAATTAATTACTCCCAATTATTATTAGGGCACCAAAGATCAAATGTCATCAAATTCCTATTCTTCTATAAAACCATTTCTGCACAATGTACTACTTTCTGATAGAAACTACCATCTGCTATATTCCTATTTTCTACTATAAAATATCACTACTGCAAACATATTGATTCTAGAAAATTTATTAAAACTAATATTAAGATGATCAATTCATTCATTTATTATTAGTTACACTATTTTACCTATGCATGTTTAACTACCCCGTGGCCAATATATATGTGCTAACAAAATTCCCAAAGCCATGCCCACGTATCAAGCACACACCCACGGAAAAGAAGGAGGAAGGTCAGATCCCACCATGGGTATGGGCCCCCTAAGGCTTGGGTCCACCTCTTCCTTCAAGTGGGCGCCCGCCTTAACACTTAGGCCCCCGCCACAGCTCCGAACTTCGTCTTCCTGCTTTATATTTTCGAATTGCAACCTGCACTTTTTCCCAATCGATGCGTATAAAACTAACACAAAGATATTACTTTTAACATAACCCAATGTATAACATAATTTTCAATCACAATTCCTTTTCAATTCATTAACATCATAAAAATAATTCCATTGATCAACTAATTTTAACACAACAAGAATGAATTAATACCTAAACCCCACATAAAATTCATCATACCCCATTTATATAACAAGAATCTCACCCTTACCTTTTGGGTTGATAGTAGCTCTAAAAAATAAAATCAAATTCCTATTTTCCGGTTGCGCACTTCATGTATCCTCTTCTAACCCTTGTACCTCCAATCTTTGTTATTCTTTTTCTTCTGCACGTAACCTAATTTTTCTACCACTACTTCTACTTATATAAAACCTAATATTTTATTCTATTAATAAAATAAATCAAATACTCCACTCTTCTAATAAATAAACTATTATATGTATCATACATTCTTATTGGGTTATTACCTCCTCATTTTCTATTTCTAATACCACGATAAAACCCACTAAATAATATTCTAGTAAATTAATTACTATTCCTTATAATAACTCTCCAACTAAACTGACTATTCACTTAATCCTCTCAAGTCAACTTATTAATCCAATACTACCTCTTATAATTATTCCAATAATTCTCGACTTCGACCAACTCCAACAATTAAATCCTTAATAATTCATTTAAATA
Source organism: Vicia sativa (assembly GCA_021764765.1). Lineage (NCBI taxonomy): Eukaryota > Viridiplantae > Streptophyta > Magnoliopsida > Fabales > Fabaceae > Vicia > Vicia sativa. The sequence goes on from CM038793.1 coordinate 161,335,329, forward strand.
ATTAAATGAATTTTCAGGCATTACAGTCGAAGTTGGAGAATCATCTATTGTTGTGCCAACAAATACTTCATGATCATGAAGACTCGATAGTGAAAATGAACAATCACAACCAAGAATGCGAAGTCTACAAGATCAGATGATAATATTGAAGAAGTACATCTTGTATGTTTATTGGCATTCAAAACATTAGTTTTGAAGAAGCTTAGAGATGAAAATGGAAAATTCCATGAACGAAGAATTCAAGGCCATTGAACATAACAACACTTGGGAACTGCACTTCTAGAAGGAAGTCAAACAATTGGTGTGAAGTGGGTATTCAAGAAGAATATGAATGCTCAAGGAGAAATAGAAAGTTATAAGGCGAATTGTGGCTAAAGGCTACAAAGAAAGAAGAAATTGATCAGATATTTTCACCTGTTGCAAGAATGGAAACAATTCGATTACTCATCTCAAGCTTCTCAATTAAATTGAAAATATTTGATGGATGTCAAATCGCTTTTCTCAATGACGACTCAAGAAGAAGTCACGTCAAGTACCACCGGATACATGAAAGTCGAAAACGAAGGAAAAGTGTTGAGATCGAAGAAGGCACTTTATGGGTTGAGGACACCATGTGCATGGAATACGCGATCAACACATACTTCATGGAGAAAGGTTTTAGCAATGTCCCTACTAACATGCTCAGACGTGAAGAAGAATAAATAAGATATACGGTTGGTTGCTCTTTATGTTGATGACCGATCTTCATGGGTAAGAATGATCATTGATCAAGAATTCAAAAGCACAATGACATATGAGTTCGAAATGATAAACTTAGGCCTGATGAGATACTTTCTTGGCATAGAAGTTCGACAAGAAGAAACAGGAATCTTCATCTCATAAGAAAATATGCAAATGACATCCCAAGAGGTTCAAAATGGATATGAATCCAATTTCGACACCGATGAAACCATGAACAAATCTTTGAAATTTGATGGGGAGAACGGAAGCAAGTAAATTTCAAAGCTTGGTAGAAGTCTTCGATGTCTAACTTGCACAAGGCCGATCTTTCATTAAGTGTTGGTATTGTGAGTCGATTTATGGAAGAACTAGTTCACACAATCGGAAGGCATTGAAAAGGATTCTTCGACACGTCAAGAAACCTGTGTCACTTGGAATACTTTAATCAAGAACAAAAGATTACAAGTTGACTTGCTACCCGATGTTGATTGGTGGAGACATAGTTGATCGAAAGAGCACCTCGTGCTATGTGTTGTTCATGGAAATGCTTTCACTGGGTTTCGAGGAAGCAACCAATTGTAACCCTTTCAACATGTGAAGTAGAGTATGTAGCAGATCTTGGTGTATGCCATGCCATATGGATTAGAAGATGTGAGCAAGATGGAACTACGACAAGAAGAGGCAACAACAATTCGAGTGGACAACAAGTCAAGAATCGAACTAGCCAAGAATCCATGAATCATGAAAGAAGCAAACATATTGATGTTCGATTCCATTTTATTCGAGAACATGTGAAGGAAGTAAGTGTCGAACTAAAACATGTAACAAGCAAGGACTGAAGTAGACATCTTCATAAAACCATTGTCGGAGGAGTTATTCGATGTAGGTAAAGGATGTTGGAATGATGGATCAAGAAGCACTTAATTTTATGGGGATTTTTTGGAATAAACTTAAATGCATCAAATAGAGTTTGAAAGTTATATTCTCTTGAATTAGAAAAGTCTATTCCTTGGATCTACACCTCCTTGAAAATATCTACCATTTATTATATAGCATTTCCTATGTAGCATTTATATCTTTGTATTTTGAGTCTCTATATATAGAACTCATTTGTATCATATCTACTAAGACAGTTAAACATTTCAATATACAAGAAGAAGTTGTAGTCCCTAAACACCACCGTAGAAGTTTAGTCTTTGTTATTGTCTTGTTGCTATCTTCAGGAAAGGGTAAAGGTTGTTGTGATGTTTGGAGGAGAGGATGGTCAAGTTAACTAAGAAAGTGGATGATGAGATATATGGTAGCATGGTTTGGTGAGTGACGCAAATCGCATGGCGAAGGGAGTTATTGATGGACGATGAAGAAGGATATCGGTAGATGGAGTTGAATGGAAGATGACAATTAGGGGATGGACGATGAACGTGAGAGATGAAAGAGTCCCCGAACGCTTTTTGTTCTCTTTTTAGATCCGATATTTTCTTCTTTTTTGCCTCCTATCGATCCAAAGATTAATAAATAAATAAAATACTCAAATGGTCAAAAATAGAAATAAAATGAGAGTAAAAGTACCCAGCTGCAAAACACTTACGGTTAAAAATGAGAGCGTTAAATGTATAGAAAAAATAAACTAGATTCATAAAATAGTCACTTAAAGGCAAATAACTCGAAATAATTTCCCGTTAATCTTCCGTACAGTGCTAATCACTTTTAACGACCTGTCTATAAAACCGAAATATCAATATCATCGACATATAAACAACTTGGAGTAATGCAAGAAGTGTAAAGAGATAAGAATGAATAAAGTGAAATATCAAGTATTTTACAACTATAAAAAGATGTAAATGTCGATTTAAACTGACTTTTGGTCAACTTAACTACGACTAATGATGCAAATACGATGAATGAATGATTATTTAATGCCAATGATATAACGGGAGCGTATGCAAATGAATGCGAAGTCTAACTCAGATATACTCGAAGTTATGAGGGCAAATTTTAGGGTACAACATAAAGATTTACTTATTAAACAATACTTTTTAAATATATTTCCTTATTGTTTTAAAAATGAATTTAATTGGTATGCACTGACCGTGTAAAACAGTTTTACTCAGATAGTGAATCGTGAACGTTAAATATTTATTGAGATTTGACTTTTATTTTAATTATTTATAAAGTAATATTTATGAGTGGTTGTAATGTATTAAATATGTAAAAAATATACATTAATAAAGGTATAATAATTAACCTCTTTAAAAATTATTTTACCATATTTTCTAAATATATATTTAACCAAATAATATATCCACCTATTTATTCTAATTAAACATAGTTTCTAATATATTTAACCATGCAAATGTACATTTTCGAGTTATTCTTTTTAAAAAGAGTATATATTAATATTTACTTATTTTACAATATACTTATTTAACCATATCAAAATAATTTATAAATACTTTTAATAATTTTTTTTTCTAAATACTTTAACTTCTAAATATATTGTTTTTTAATATTTCTATTTAAAATTATTTCTATTTTTTTCTTAATATACTATTTTTTTAAATACAACTGTTGCTTTTACCGTTATTTATAAATACTCTTCTTTTTTTTTGTAAATATATATTTTATAGAGTATATAATGATTCTGTTATTCAAATGAATAAATTAATTAATTAAAACAATGTCTTTTGAATTTTTTAAAATAGAAATAAAAAACTAAAAATGAGGCAGTAATTGAAACAAACCAAACCGATTATCCCATTTTGACCGATCTGATACGGTTTTTAAACCTAGGGACCACCATGTATCTCCCTAAACAACTAGATGTAATAGTGTCACGTGGGTGAAAACTTAAAATGTTGTCTCAATATTTGTCGCACGCGTTACTCATGTCTTTGTATATACTTGTCTCTATCACGTCCAGTCGACTATACGTACTATCTATGGCTTTTGCGTGTCCGAATATCAACTCTCATTTTTCCACTCAAACAAACAAATTTGTATTACAAGACAAAACATCAAAACCACTGCACACAATGAAAACGATTGTTTATTTTATTTTGCCCACTGTATTCATCAATAAATTAATCCTCCAACAATATAATAGTGAACCAAACCTACTATATATATCATACTAATCTTCTACCAACTCTCATCATATTCTCAAACAACAAAATGAGTTCTCAGCATTCTCTTTCTCTCCAATCTACCTTCACTTTCCTCTTCTTCTCTTTCACCTTTCTATTCTCAATCTTTTCTCTTCTCATCTATATCTCTAGAATTAAACCATGGTGTATATGTAACACTTGCAAAACGTACTTATCTAGGACTTGGTCAGAAAATTTCACAAACCTATGTGACTACTACACTCATCTTCTTCAAACCTCACCCACAGGAACAATCGATGTCCACGTCTTAGATAACATCATAACCGCAAATCCAGAAAATGTGGAATACATCCTCAAAGCAAATTTCAACAACTACCCTAAAGGGAAACAGTTTTCCACCATTCTCGGAGATCTTCTCGGCCGTGGCATCTTCAATGTCGACGGTGATTCCTGGAAGTTTCAACGCAAAATGGCGTCTCTTGAACTCGGTAGTGTTGCCATCCGTTCATACGCTATGGAACTTGTGACAGAAGAAATCAAAACAAGGCTTATTCCTCTCATAGCTTCCAAAACGGGTCAAAATAAGGATGCTTTTCTTGACATGCAAGATATTCTTAGAAGATTCTCGTTCGACAATATTTGTAAATTCTCATTTGGTTTAGACCCGTGCTGTCTTGTTCCATCACTTCCAGTTTCAAAGCTCGCTAATGCTTTTGATGTTTCATCAAAGCTTTCAGCTGAAAGAGCAATGAACGCGTCACCGTTAATATGGAAGATGAAGCGTTTCTTCAACGTTGGGTCAGAGAAGAAGCTGAAAGAAGCGATAAAAGTGGTGAACGACATGGCCAAAGAGATGATAAAACAAAAACGAGAAATTGGAGTTGACTCACGAAAAGATCTTTCTCACGTTTTATGGCTTCTTTGAATTCAAACGAAGATGAATATTTGAGAGATATTGTAGTTAGTTTTCGGCGGGTCGTGATACGGTTGCTTCTGGGTTAACCGGGTTTTTTATATTATTGTCTAAGAACCCGGAAGTTGAGAAAAAGATTCGGGTTGAGTTAGACCGGATAATGAACCCGGTTCAGGAAGTTGCTACTTTTGAACAGACGCGAGAGATGCATTATATTAATGCAGCAATTCATGAGAGTATGAGGCTTTTTCCACCGGTTCAGTTCGATTCAAAGTTTGCTTTGGAGGATGATGTCTTACCTGATGGAACTTTTGTAAAAAAGGGATGTCGGGTTACTTATCATCCATATGCGATGGGTCGGATGGAGACCATTTGGGGACCTGATTTTATGGAGTTTAAACCGGAGAGATGGTTGAGAGAAGGTGTGTTTGTACCAAAATGCCCTTTAAGTATCCAGTTTTCCAAGCAGGATTAAGGGTTTGTTTGGGAAAGGAATTGGCTATTGTTGAAATGAAGACAGTTGTTGCTGCTTTAGTAAAACGGTTTGATGTTCGAGTTGTTGGGACAAATCAGGAGCCACGGTTCGAACCGGGTCTGACTGCCACGTTTAGAGGTGGATTGCCGGTTAAGTTTTATGAAAGAACATGAATCTTATTTAAATTAGGAATAGTAGGTTGTAATAACTATTATGTGTGAGTATAGTAAATATATATGTTTGCACTGATATTAAACCCCCAAGAATTCACTGAAACCTAGTCCATGTTTTTAGCCCGGAATAAAAAAAATATTTTTTTATCACTTGTTCATGTGTTTCTATCATTTATATTTATTTTTTCCATTTCAAAATGAGTATCGTTTTATCTATTAAAATTTGTTTTAAAATAAATATTATTATTTTCACTTTTCAATGCTAAAGTGATTACTATTTTTTCAATTGTATCATATTATTATTATATTTTACACTATTTTCAATACATTAATAAGTCTAATTTAATAAAAATACAATTTTTAATGACAATATTATTATATTTTTTAATCTCTTGCAAAAATTTTAAACGACACTCATTTTACCGGATAGAATAAATTGGAGTCTAATTAATTATGTATTATAGTGAAGAAAAACTATTAAAATATGCAAGTTTAAATTTATCTGTAGGGGTTGTTGATGTGATTGTTGTTCTGGTGTGTATAGTAGTGTGATGCAGCTAATAATGCAATGCAAGATGGTTGGTGTGACACTTGTTGTTTCCTAAAACGATAGCAATTTTTGTACTCAATGCCGGCTTGATTTGTTAGTCTGTTTTTCATTTGTCTGGTTTTTGTTGGTACGTATACCAATAGCAGTGGTATCATCTTCACATAAATCGGTTGTATTTGAAAAATCGTTCAATAGTTTTTGTTACTTTAAATTTAATTTATCAGATGATTGATTATGTCATGAGCATTTGCAAAATAGTAGCGAACATCCTAGAATCATTTTATCGGCTAAGTGATTTCGGGGCTTAGAGATATCTAGGTGCAAAAATATAAGTTGATCTCTAAGAGTGTAGAGTCCGAATAAATAGAGGTTGGTCTCAGTTGTACATTTAGAATCCAGATAAATCGAGATATGGCCCGAATCGCCCGGAGTCTCAAACAACCGGGCTCATGTTCCACCTTAGGTTATGGTACTTGAATAACCAAATGTCATAAAGCAATTACAAACACTTATTAAATATGTTACAAACAATTAAATAGGCTGTGACATCTCAAATAATTTGATTATTAAATAATTAATTTTTAATTATTAATTTAATTATTGGTATTTTTGGATTATTGGAATTAATTTAATTAATTAAAGGAAAGAAGTTTTGGTGGTGTGGAGAGTGATTAGAGGGTGTGAGGAGTAAAATACTCTACTCTTACTAATTACTAATTTAATTATTTTATTGGAATAATAAAAGGAGTATTAAGAGGAAAAGAAGAGAAAGAGGGTTATTTTGGAAATACTCATCATACGTGCAATTGAGAAGAGGAAAAGGAAGGAGGAAAACCTAAAGTGTCGAATTCAAGAACCCACAAGGTAAGGTGATTTCGATTAATTATTACGACATTATGGTTTTGAATTCAATAGTATTGATCGTAGTATGTTAGGAATCTCAATTTAGTAATTCTAGGTGTTTGTAGAATTATCTCAATTGGTGTCGGATGTGTAGAATTAAGTGATTGGTATGTTATATGGTCATTAGGAATGATCAAAGTATGTTATATTGCATGTCAATGATGTTGGTTGAGTGATTCTACCGCATTGGATTGTACGAGTACGATGGAAAGAGTAGGAAAACTATTTTGGAAACCTTTTCACAAACTGCTTTTGGCTCAGGAGTCGTGGAACGGTTCACCGCTGGGAGAACCTGATTCCAGTGTGTAAAATTGAAAAACTGGGCGTTTTTGAACTCAGGAACCGGTTACTCCTGGGGAGGAACCGGATTCCACGTTGAATTTTTCCAAAGAAAAATGATTTTTCTTCTGGGAATCGGTTCCCTACCTGGAGAAACCGGGTTCCCCATACAATTTTCCAGGGGCGTGGTTTTTAAACTTTATGGGAACCGGTTACTCCCTGAGAGGAACCGGGTTCCCTTGTTACTTTTTGAAAAATACTAAACTTTAAAAATTCATAACTTTCAAACCGTAAGTCCGTTTTGAGCGCCGTTTTGGACGTTGTTTCTTAAATTAAACGCTTTATTTTATGAAATGAAGGGATTTCCTATAACTTTAAATTATTTTGAAAATGTGTCGAATTTCTGATTTAAGTGGTTATTACTTAATGCATACTTGGTGTATATGCAGTAGTGTGCCTGCGGCATTTGATTGTAGCAGAATTTGTGAATGGAAGGCATGTTTATGCTGTTGATTGTGTGCATGATCGTTGAGAATATCATGTTTTGGTTTTGAATTCATTTATGATAATTTGGTGTATTCATAGATTGATTGAATGTTGCATGTCGGTGTTGTGCATGCATATGCATTCGAAGTTAATTCCCATTGTGGAATTTGACTTGTATTGCCGATAACCGCACCGGTGATGATGGATGGTTAGGTGGATTCGTATCCGTGATTGTGGACGAATCGATGATGACTGTATCTGGGTGATGATGGATCAGTGTGTGTGACTTGGTCACGTGTTGGTACCACATGCATTGCGTCTGCATTTGTGTTTTGCATCGAATTGTAACATGTTAGGATGTTTTCCAGTGTTACAATTCTCTTGTTGTCATTGTTGTGCATAATGAATTTTATGGTTGTAACTGTGTGTTGAAATATGAATTATGCTGGAATGGGTGAATTATTATACTTGTGATATATGTTAATTGAGGAACTTATAATGCATTTTTAATTATGAGAAATCTCACCCTTACTTTAATGATTTCAGATTAAAGTTAGCAGCTCAGGAGTCGGTGAGGATGGCTTATAGAGTTGTGTCGTGTTTTATCCGGTAAGTGTCATGCTCTGATAGTGTAACACTGGGGGAAACGTTTGTTTTGTTGAGTTTATTTGATAATCCATTGTTTTAATTTTATGTTGGGAATACTTATGAATTGAAGTTATTCCGGTTTAAGATATTTTCCGTTGTGTAGGACATGAAGTTGATTTTGAATAATCTATTTTAGTTATTCCTTCAATTGAGCATGAATACTGCTTGAAGTTGAGACTTTTGTATTTTCATTTTAATTGTGACATCCCTGTTTCCATGTTACTCTGATTTTACTCTAATTTAATTAGTATATTCGCGGGTTATTTAGAAGGGGTGTTACAGTTACAACTTACATAACAGCTTAATGGCCATTAGGCCAAAGACTTTCCATATAAATAGTTCTTGAAGAATGGAACATAGAGATCTGAAATACACACGATACACAATATAGAAAACTCATAGAGGAGCTCTGACTAAGGGGATAAGCAAGACATTCATTTTGGGTCAATACGCATTATTGACGTAACACCGAAATTCCCAAAACAATATAGATTTCATTGACCTATTTTCATGTAAAAAATTTCATAAATAATATGCAATTCTATTCAATTGTTAATATTACAGTCTGAAGCTTTCATTGCAGCTTATGTTTGAGTTAATGATGTGAGATCAATTGTATTACCTAATAGACTATCTCTCATCCTATTAACCAAATAAATTAGCATTAAGTTTCAAACCAAATGCGGATAGAGGTGTTCGTGGTACGATTTGGGCAATTTTTAAGAAAAAAAATATCTGAACCGCAAGAGAAAAAACACGCGGTTTGGATTGGTTCTGAATTGAAGAAAAAAAACTAAACAAAACCAATGTGATTTGGATCACCAATTTTTATTATGTATAGTAATTTTATTATTACTCATGTGACAACACTACGTACAACAAATTATGTATAGTAATTTTATTATTACTCATGTGACAACACGCTCAACAAATTATGTATAGTAACTTTTATTATTACTCATGTAGAAAACTATCATATAATTCTATTTCATATATTCTCAAAGAGACAACCCATTTTGTAACAAAACTAATAATGTAATGTTGTTTTACTTTGCACACAATTTGACAATAATTAAAATAGTAGTATGCAATCAAATGCAAAATTTAAAATAGTATTCAATACATAAATTAACCATTAATGTAGTATTCAATCAAATCAATAGATAAACTAAACTTCGTGTTTGTCACAAATGCATAATTAAATTAAGACTGTAATACGGTGAATTGACTTTGAGATTTTGTATCAAATGTGCGGATAGCAAGAGTCGCCAACCGCTTTTCTTTTATCCATTAAGTGAAGGT
>CM038793.1:161344981-161396421 GCA_021764765.1 Vicia sativa
GGCAACCATCGAATGCTCTCGGTGAGATCTACCTCAAAATCGGTGGGCGCCTCTAATTTTTCCCAACAAGGTCTACATACAAGATCCCCGGTTCCTCCCAGACTCTCCCCGGCGGTCTATGTATGAGATCTCCAACAGCGAGTTTCTCAATCTCTATATTCCTCAACAACATCTAGGCACGGAGCTTGGTCGGATAGTGCACGGAGGAATCAAGCTATCTTTCTTGGGTCTTCATCCTCAGCGGTCGAAATCCTCAGCGGAACATCCGCATCTTCTCCAAGATGATGATATGTTTTGAAATACCATGACATCTATCATTCATACATTTCTCATAAAGTCATACTTATACATATATCATTCATTACATTGCATACATCATACTTTGCATAAGACTAACAAATATTCTATCAAAGTTTCTCTTGTTTTTCCAAAAGCAGTGAAAGTCACCGGCGGTCCGGGATTAAGCCCGGATCGCGGGAAAACTATCGAAGACGCCTGGTTGTCCTCCGACGGTGGTCGGATTAAGCCCGGTCGGCGGGAAAACTATCTGAAAGACCACCACAGTTGTCCTCGAGCGGTGGTCGAGGTTAAGCCCGAGCCAGGAAAACTATCACGAGGCCGCCTGGTTATCCTCGATAACGGGCAATGGATCAACACAGATGCCTGCGGGGAAGATATCCACGTCTTGCCAACGCTACCTCTCTCGGTGTCGACCGAAGATTATTACGATTCCTTCTTATTATCAGCTACTCTGATCAGGCGTCGACTTCGGTTGCCTTGGATGGCATCTTAAGCCCATCTCAGACTACTTATCGGTGTTTCTCCATTTTGGAATCTGCATGTTTGGTTAAAAACCAATACAAACCAATAACTTCATTCAAAGGTGAGCACGAAGTCTAACGTCGACTCCCTCGGATGGCATCTTAAGCCCATCTCATCCTTCCTATCAAGAACATCTCGAGTCTGTCGACTCACTCCCGGCATCGATCTTTCGGATGGCATCTTAAGCCCACCCCATCAACTTTCCTATTCGACGACATTCTCGAGTCGGCATCGACTCATCCCAGTGATCTCTTCCCTCAAATGGCATCGTAAGCCCGTTCGCATCATCCACCAGTGAGTGCAAATTTTCAAGTGTACTCGGTGTTCAATCATCTTCTACCTTGGTCATGAAAGGCAGGCGTGTCAATCTAACCTTCGATACAAGAAGATTGAGCAGGCAGCTATCATACCCCAAATTTACCCTCCATCTTCTCGGATATTTCATACATCCATACTCGAGGATTCCTCGAGGTTGATCGAGACAAACTCTCTAGACAATCAACCCAAACTAGGGTTTGGCAATTCTCGAGATCAAGATGAGCTTTCAACATCTCAATGGTCTTCATGCCTCCTCATATGCTTCAAAGATTCTCCATGTCAAGTTTCAAGCTTTAGTCAAGTTTCCTCGGACAATTGCTCGGATGGTTGAAAATCGGTTGTATTGGACAAAAAGTCAACTGTGGTCAACATCTGGTCAAACTTCATAATTTTGGTCAACATCCTCATTTGAAGTTACATTCATCATTTGATCAAGGGTTGATCATGATTCATCAAGAAAACTCAAGATTTGCTAAAGTCAAACTTTCTAAATTAGGGTTTTTAGGTGAAAAGTCAATGAACTTTGGTGATCATAACTTCTTCATACTTTCTCAGAAATTTTCCACCACCTCTTGTTTTGAAGGAAATTCAATTCTCTACAACTTCATGTCTCACAAGAATGTCAAAAATGCTTCATTTGAGAGGTATGCTCAAAACATTATAGGTCATTTTCAAAGTCAACAAAAGTCAACTTTTTGTTTTGAAGATATATTGAGCATGGAAACTCAATTGAGATGAGACCAAAAGGTTGGTTAGAGGACTCTTAGAGCTTTTCAAAAGTCCAGAACACTCAAAATGTGGAAAATTGAGCAAGATACACTATTGAAGTTGGGCAATTTTGGACAATTGCACAAAGGACATTTTGGTCAAAATGCAAAATTTTCCAAATGGGCCTAAAATCTTTTGATCAAACTTTTCATGACATTATTCTTGACCCATAAATGCTTGGCCATGGTGATTTTCTATTTTATGATTTATCTTTGAATTTTAGAACATTTAATTCAAAATAAATTATATAAAATATGAAAATAATATATTTTTCAAATGGGTTGGATTTATATCATGCTTGGAGTCCAAGATAGCCCATAGCAATTACCAAATTCGTGCTAGCCTCTTACATGGAAGGAAAATCAATTTTTTCAAAGATTTGATTTATTTTAAAGAAAATATTACACATTCAATGATCAATCTTTTTCACTCTCTTTTGCCATCAAATTCTCTATAAATACCAAACATCATGGAAGCAAGCAACACAAACCTTAGCTCAAGCCAAACCCTTATTCTTGCAAAATTTCTCAAAACTTGAAATTCGAATTTCAAATGCAGCAAGTTTCAAGGTGTTCAACTATCAATCTTGTTCCTTGACATCCAGTCAAAATCATCATCAAGCCGAATCGCGGATCCGATATCAGTTCTCCTTGGTTTGGAATTTTCCTATTTTCGATTTACATGTTTCATGCATCATTAATGTTTTCGTGTGTTTATTTGATCTCGGGATGATTGTTAGGTCGGAATAACTCATCTCGTACAAGCTTGGACGTGTGAAATTTGAAGCATCATGTTTAGGGCATTAAGTTTGAATCGAACTGCCTTATCATACTTTAGCCAAAACTAATATCACCAATGGATTCGGAGGGTCGATTTAGAGTAGGGTTCCTCTTTCCATTTATTCTTTGTATGTTGCATGTTTCGTTTTGGGTTGGGAGAAGGCAATGGGACTAGGGCTCCGTCGTTGACTCCACTGGACCGGCGAGGCGGGCGTGGCATTCGGGCAATCGATTGGCTCTCTCCTTCCACAGGCCCCAGCGTGTGACTTTGATTTTCAAACATAACCACGCGTCATCATTCAAATCAATTGATTTTCCTTTTCCAACACCAGTGTCAAGTGGCGTGATGGTAGAAAGCAATCTCAAGGTTTCACCCCATGGTCATGAGTTCGATTCAGCCTGGGACCTGGTTTTGCATTCTTTTTTCAAACTCTGCACTATTTTACTATTTTTTTTATTTTTTTCTATTTATTTAATATTTTGCATATCATTTAATTTCTTTTCATATTTTTATTTCTGCATTAAAAAATCATCAAAAATTATTTTTCTTTTTACATTATTTCCAGAAAATCTTTATTTAATTTAATAAATTAAAAAATACAATTTTGCATGCATATTTATTTTATTTCATAATTTTGCATTTAAACCACTTTTAATTCATTTTTAATTATTAAATTGCATCCAAAAAATCCCAAAAATTTATTTTAGCATATTTATATTATTTCCAGCATGTCATATTTTTCTTATTTAAAAACTTGCATTTTTCTAACATTTTTTCTCTTATTCGATTCATCTCGTATTTTAGAGTTCTCTTTCTTTTCGGTTGATCGATTCGAGACGATTCTTCTTTATCATTTATTTTTCCAATAATGTATTGTCTATGGGATGTAATAGTTTAAATTAGGCTTTTATTTTCCATAAAGTTTAAATTATGTATCTTCAAAACCATGTAATAGCGTAGGACATTTACCTTTCCGCACTACATTCGCATTTTAATTTCCGCACTTATAAAGCTGCTGGTTATGTCTGGTGAAGCTGACTTTTAGTGTTTTGTATACGCAAATGTGCGGATAGCAAAAGTCGCCACCGACTTTTATTTTTATCCATTTAAGGGAAGGTAAAAGTACGAAAAAAGACCTTCGTTAGATTCTGAGTAAGGGAGAAGGTTATGAAAAGGGAAGGTATTAGCACCCCTTTCCATTCGTAGTTATCTACGGGCTCTTAGTTGCTCTTAGATCATCTTTTTAAAATCGTGCTTTCTCTGTGTTTGACAAAAACGTTTTGAAAAGACATTTCACTTTGACTTTGTAATGATTCATGTAGGAATGTATACAAAGTGTTTGGAAATGTTTTGTTTTTGAAAAGAGTTTGAATTTTGACAAAAGTGTGAGGTGTGAAAAGTATTTTGAGCAAGCAACTAAAAGTCTTATTACCTACTCAGAATTTGGTCGTTTTCGTATTGTTTTACGTTCCTTTAGAATAGTGCTATCCATACCATTAGTTGGTAGGTAACCCTATTTGTTGGATGTAAGCGGGACATTGAAGGGACATCGTATGGTCATAGAAAGCAACTTGTAGGAAGTATCCTATACATTCGAAGGGACTATCATCATTTTCGTGGCGACAATCGAGGGTCAAGATCATGTATTCGTAGGCGACATCGTGGGTCTTATGATCTTTGTATCGAATGGACTATGATGATTTGTTTGGAAGGCGATTGCTAGGATACCTCTACGTTAGGGGACGTGACCATTTGAATTAAGTAGCGACAACGAGAGAGAATTACCCTAAGGGAGTGCGTGTGTGAAAAGTGTGTCGATTTCGGATATTTTATCTTTGGAAATTAGTGGGCTATGTTCATTATTATCTTTCCATACACGCTAGTTACTAGCGGTTTATAAGTCACGGAAATTAAAATGCGGAATGTAAAGTGCGGAAAGTAAATGTCCTGCTATTACATGGCTTTAGGCGAGATACATAATTTAAATTTTGCGGAAAATAAAAGCCTAATTTAAACTATTACATCCCATAAGCAGATTACATTATTGGAAAAATAAAATGATAAGAAGAAGAATAAGAGATCGGACCACACAAAAGAATGAGAACTCGAAAATCGAGATGAATCGAATAAGAGAAAAAATGTTAGAAAAGTGCAAGTTTTAAAATAAGAAAAATATGACATCTGGACATAATATAAATATGCTAAAATAAATTTTGGATTGGATGCAATTTAATAATTAAAATAATTAAAGTGATTTAAATAAAATTATGAATAAAATAAATGCATGCAAATATGATTTTAATTTTATAAATTAAATAAAGGTTTTCGAAATAAAGAAAATAATTTTTGATGATTTATAAGCAATGAATAAAAATGAAATTAGAATTAAATGATATGCAAATATTAAATAAATAGAAAAAACAAGAAAATATGAAAATAGTTGAAGTTTAAAAAGAAAAGAAAGAACGGTCCCGGTGAATCGAACTTGTTTCTTTAATATCGGCAACATGAGACGTCTTAACCACTGGGACAAGTAGCGTTTGATGTTTGAAAAGCTGAAAACAAATCAACATAAGTGATGACGCGTCCCTGGTTTGGATTCAAATTGAGTCAGCATGCGTGGACCCCATCTATTTTGAATGGACGAATCGAGCTTTCCTGCCCACGCGGTCCCTCGTGGTCTTCGCTGAGTCGTTGGCGGAGCTAGGGCTCCGGTCATCTTCTCCGGGAAACATCAACCTGAAAAACCTGGAAAATGCATCGTTTCAAACAAAACGAGTGCCCAGATCGACTAATCCGACCCCTGCGAGCACGATGGTACGGTTCTTTCGCCCTGAATCGGCCTGAATTTTGAGTTTCGAATCTCACAACTTTGAAAACCCTAATAATGGCATTACACCATTATGACGTTCAAAATCAATAACGATTGCCCAGATCGAACCCTAGGCATCTCATGAATGTAATAAAAGCATTAGAACCAGTTAACACAAGCAGAATAATCAAATGCAAAAATCAAGAAAAGTTGAATATGTATGTGTATACAGGGCTCGATTCTGGATGGTTTGATCAATGTCAATAGTGCATTCTTACTCAAACTTACCCTCTGAGCACGATGGAATGATGTTTGAGGGCTAAATTTGGCTGAAAGCGTCTGGATTTTGAAATTCGATTTTCTCAAGTTTCTTGAAATTTTTTGCAAGAATAAGGGTTTGGCTTGAGCTAGGGTTTCGTCCTGCTTGCTGTCCATGATGTTTGGTATTTATAGAGAGAATTTGGATAGCAAAGGGAGTGAAAAAAGGTTGATCAATCAATGTGCAATATTTTCTCTTTAAAATAAATCATAAAAATAAAAAATTCAAAGATAAATCATAAAATAGAAAATCACCATGGCCAAGCATTTATGGGTCAAAAATAATGTCATGAACAAGTTTGGATCAAAAGATTTTAGGCCCATTTGGAAAATTTTGCATTTTGACCAAAATGTCCTTTTGTCAATTGTCCAAATTGCCCAACTTCGAATAGTGTATCTTGCTCAATTTTCCACATTTTTGAGTGTTCTTGGACTTTTGAAAGCTCTAGAGTCCTCTAACCAACATTTTGTCTCATCTCAATTGGAGTTTCCATGCTCAATATATCTTCAAAACAAAAGTTGACTTTTGTTGACTTTGAAAATGACACCTAATGTCTTGAGCCATACCTCTCAAATGAAGCATTTTTTGGACATTCTTGTGAGACATGAAGTTGTAGATAATTGAATTTCCTTCAAAACAAGAGGTGGTGGAAAATTTTTTGAGAAAGTATGAAGAAGTTATGATCAGTCAAAGTTCAGTTGACTTTTCATCTAGAAACCCTAATTTAGAAAGTTTGACTTTTGAGCAAATCTTAAGTTTTCTTGATGAATCATGATCAAACCTTGATCAAATGATGAGTGTTACTTCAAAATGAGGATGTTGACCAAAAATCATGAAGTTTGTTGTATGTTGACCACAGATTGACTTTTGTCAATCTGTTGATTTTCGACCATCGAGCAATTGTACGAGCAATCTTGACTTGTAAGGCTTGAAACTTGACATGGAGAATCTTTGAAGCATATGAGGAGTCATGAAGACCATTGGAGATGTTGGAAGCTCATCTTGATCGAGTGCCAAACCTAGTTTGGGTTGATTATCAGGAGTGAGTTTGTCTGATCGACTCTTGAGGAATCCTTGAGTATGGATGTATGAAATATCTTGAGAAGATGGAGGGCAAATTTTGGGGTATGACAGTTGCCTGTTCAATCTTCTTGTCTTGGAAGGTTAGATTGACACCCTTGTCTTCGTGACTGAAGGTAGAAGATGATTGAACACTCAAATACACAATTTGCACTCTGTTGGTGGATGATCTGAGGAATGGGCTTCGGATGCCATTTGAGAAGGAAGAGACTTATTTGGGGATGAGTCGCATCTTGGACTCGGGAATGTAAATCTGGGAAGGAAAGTTGATGGGATGGGCTTAAGATGCCATCGGAGAGATCGATCTTTGGGGTAGTGTAAATCGCTAGACTCTGTAGATGTTCTTGATAGTGGAAGGAGCGGAGATGGGCTTAAGATGCCATCCATAGAAGTCGTATGTTAGAATTCGTGCTCACCTTTGAATGAAGTTATTGGTTTGTATTATTTTTAAAACCAAATATCTGACATTCAAAAGTGGAGAAACGATAAGTAGTCGGAGATGGGCTTAGATGTCATCAAAGCAAGTGAGGTATGCCTTGACTACAAATTCTTGTATAATAAGAAGAATCGAATAAATCTTAAATGTCGATTACTACGAGAGAGGTAGCGATTGGCAAGGCGTGGATATCTTCCCATTGCGCGGTGTTGATCCATTGCTTGTTATCGGAGGATAACCAGGCGGTCTTTGAGATAGTTTTCCGTCGGTTCGGGCTTATCTGGACCGATGTCGAGGAGGACAACGAGTGGTCTTTGAGATAGTTTTCCGTTGATTGGGGCTTAATCTTGGACGATCGTGGGAGACAACAGGGTGGTCTTCGAGATAGTTTTCCGTCGATTGGGGCTTAATCACGGAGGCGATCATCGAGGAGGACAACCGGGGTCTTTCGGATAGTTTTCCCGTCGGTTGGGCAATCCTGGACTGTTTTGTGAGTGACTTTCCTGTTTGAAAAAACAGAGAAACTTTGATAGAATATTTGTTAGTCTTATGCAAAGTATGATGCATGACAATGTGTATGAATGACATATGTGTAATTATGACTTTATGAGAAATGTAGGAATGATAGATGTTGTGATATTTCAAAACATATCCATCTTGAAGAAGATGGGATGTTGCCTTGAGGTTTGACACATGAAGATTGAAAGAAGATAGCTTTGATTCCTTGTTGCACTATCGCCAAGCTCCGGGCCTAGATGTTGTTGAGAATATAGAGATCGAGAAACTCGTTGTTGGAGATCTCATACATAGACCTAGGGGAGAGTGCAGAATCCGTTGGGGATCTTGTATGGATCTGTTGGGGAAAATGGGCGCTCTCTTGAGGATTTTGAGTGTAGATCTACGCTAGAGGCATTTGATAGTTCTTGGGAGATTGGGGGCCCGTTTGAATCTCTGACGGGAATTAAAGATGTAAATTTCCTCCGGTGCACTATCGGCCAAGTCTCTGGATCTGCTGGAGAAAAGAATCGTTGGGAGATATTGGCGATGATAAATACCTCGATGGAGATGAAGTGTTCTTGTTTGGAGACTAACGTAACATTGCTCGATTGAGTGGAATCACTTTGGGGATTTTCCTCTACTCATTGGGGAAGGTCCGTGGTGAGCAACATCTACTGCGGGGATCGATGCTACGCCTTGGTGACTTCGTCGTCATCTCAATTCTAGAGCAAGTAATTATTTTGTATGTCAGCTTTATATGTTTGCAAAGAGATTTTTATTGTCAAATGCGTATAATCATTCAAAGCAAGCGTTGGACATATGGCACAACAACAAAATTGTAAAGAGAAAGAAGCTTGCGTTTATTTGAAATGTAGTATGGCCAAGTAGTTTGTACAAAAAAGGTAAAAGCTATGCGGGAACAATCTCGTTAAGTTCCAACTATGCTAGTACTCATATATTTCAAATATCTCATCTCCTTGCTGTCAGTAGAAAGTAAGTAGGCAGTCTTAGCCATTTGAATCTTGAATCTTGATAGTAGTCGGAGCGGTGATCTGGAAGAGACATAGTAAATGCGCTTAAATCCCTAACTTTTACCTAGACCGCCCTTCGGGTTTCGTCTGGGATACCCTTTTTGCCCAACCGCCTTTTTTTCGACTTGCCGGGTGTACGCATTTTTTATATATATCCTTATTTTTGCCTAGGTCAGTCGACCTAGTGGGTCTCGTTATGCGTAGTATTTTTTGACTATGTCTGCGTTCACAGGGCGTGGGAAGTCTTCGCCATCCATGGTGCTAAGTATCATAGCTCCGAAAGATCATCTTGACTACAAAGCGGTCCCTCGTAGGTGGGAGTCCATTTGCCCACAGGATCACCTTGTGGAAGAATGATCGCTTGACTACTAGATCCCGACTTGGTAGACTCGGTGCTTGACCTTCTTGTTAAATGCTCGATCATTCGTTTGGTATATCTGTCCATGGCGGATGGATGCGGTCGTTTCTCATCAATCAAGTTAATCGATCGGTGAGTGCTGAACCCAATCGTCTTCGTCTAACTCTCGTCTTGGAGGACTCTGGTTGAGGTATCGAACCTCGATTGGTAGGACTACTTCCATACCGTACACAAGAGAAGGGGTTGCCCTGTTGATGTTCGTCTTTGTAGTGCGATAACCATGAAGAGCAAATGGTAACATCTCATGCCAATCTTTGTAAGTCCTTTGTCATCTTACATATAATCTTATTAATGTTCTTGTTGGCGGCTTCCATGCCATTCATCTTAGCCGATATGGAGAAGAATTGTGATGCTTGATCTTGAGCTGGCGCGAGTTCGGTGATCATCTTATTGTTGAGATTGGAACCGTTATACGTGACAATCCTTCCGGAGTGCCATACCGCGGATAAGATTATGCTTGATGAAATGAGCCACAACATTCTTAATGTGAGATGGCGAGTGCTTCTACCCACGGGTGAAATAATCAATTGCCACAAGGATGAAAGCGATGTCCATTTGAAGCGTGGGCTTGATTTCTCCGATCATGTCAATGCCCACATTGCAAAGGCCAAGGAGAAGTCAAAACATTCAGTCTTTGAATGCGTGTACTTTCGGCATAATCGGCATTTGTGACAAGATCGAGCATAAGGTGACAATCGGCTTCCATGGTGGACCAATAGTAACTTGTTCTCAAAATCTTTTAGCCATTGTATGTCCCTTTGGAGTGGGTACCAAATCTTCGTGTAAATCTTCCATGATACGTATTGCTGTTTCTGGTCTACAGTAGATGGCAGGTCGTGGTTGCGCTTGTATAAGATGTCGTTGCTAAGGAAGAATTTGGATGCAAATCTTCTCATGAACTTTTTATCATTAACGAGATGCCCTGCGGATATTCTGAGTCTCAAGATACCTCTTCCGTCATAGTACCAAGGTTTCTCTTACATATCAAGCTCGTAACAATATCTTGGTTCGTCAAACTTCTCGATGATGATCAGGGAGCCTCGTTGTCCCATCGACCTTGAACATAGGCAATGAGTAGCCAATCGTCACCGTGATTCTCTTCTCGTGGAATATGATTGAAAGTGATTTCTTGAGTAGGGGATCAAACTCGGACATGCTCTCGATCTGAAATGAGATTCGGATGCTTCGTATCACTCGCCCTTAATCATTGATTACTAAAGTGAGTCTCCATATACTTGCAAGAACTTGATTCTTAAGTCAATAGCGACTTTAATACCCATGATGCAACCGTATTCGGCCATGTTGTTAGTGCAAGCTGAAACATAATCTGGCGGTGAAAGTATGTCCTTTGAAGGGATGTAATGATGGCGCCAATGCCATTGCCAAGTCGTTTGAGGCTCCATCAAAACCATAGTCCATCGGGATCCTTGTTCGGTCCTTCGTCTGGGCTGGGTTCTTACAATCGATGACTAGTAAAACATCTTCATCTGGAAATTCGAACTGCATGGTGATGATCGTCACTACGGCTTGATGAGCCAAATGATGGCTACTACACTTCCTTTGATCGTTTTAGAAAGTGTCTTTGGATGTCGTATTCGGTCAAGATCATCACCATCTTGCTATTCTTAGGAGAAAGTGGTTTCTCAAATATGTATTTTATCGGATCCATCTTGGAAATCAACAAGGTAGTGTGAGTCAACCTATCTTCTTAGTCGGTGAGCAGCCAAAAGCGTTACAAGTTTTCTCGAGCTGCGGTATCTTGTTTCACGGTCGGTAAACTTTTGCTAAGGTAGTATATTGCATGCTCTTTTCGACCGGACTCGTCATGTTGCCCCAACACACACCCATTGAGTTCTCTAACCTTTATCAAGTACATGATAAGAGGTCTTCCTTGATGGCATCGGGATAGGAGGATTACGTAGGTACTCCTTGATTTTGTCAAAAGCGATCGGAAATCGTTCCACTCTACCACTGATCCTTCTTAAGTAACTTGAAGATTGGCTCACAAGTAGCGATTAGGTGTGCAATGAATCGGCAATGTAATTCAATCGGCCCGAAACCTCGACTTCCTTCTCGGTGCGGGGTGGCATCTCTTGAATAGCTTTAACCTTGGCGGGATCAACATCAATACCTTTTCCACGACAACAAAACCTAGGAGTTTCGGATCGACTCCAAAGGTGCACTTGTTAGATTAAGTCTTAATACATACTTCTTCACTGTCAAATAGTTTGAGATGATCGAGATGTTCTTCTTGATGCTGTGATCGAGCTATCATGTCGTCGGCGTAGACCTCTATCTCGTGATGAATCATGTCATGAAATAATGTCACCATAGGGCGTTGATAAGTGGCGCTGCGTTCTTGATCCGACGGCATAACCTTATAGCGAGAGAGTGCCTTGTGTAACAAAGTAGTCTTCTCCATGTCTTGAGCCATTTTGATCGATTATAACCGGAGAAACCATCCATGAAGGAAAACCTTATCTTTGGCGGTGTTGTCAACGAACATCAATATGAGGAAGTGGAAATCGTCTTTCGGACTTGCTTTGTTCGGATCTACTAATCCACACAATTAGTACCTTGCCATCCTTCTTGATGCGGGTACCACATTAACCCCATGGATAGGAAGTAACACTAAAACCCACATTGAAGCGCTTCATAACTTGGCTTTGATTTTCTCGACATCTCGGGCGCATGACGAGACATACATTTCCTTTGGGAAAACCCTCTTTGTCGGCGATCGATGTACCACAATATCAATATCTAAACCGGCATTTCTTCGTATGACCAAGCAAAAACCTCAATGTAGTCTCGTAGCATCGAACCATCCTTTCTTTAACCTTTCTTCAAGACCGCTCTATCTTGATCTCTTTTGTCTTCGTCGATACCCAAATTCACAACCTCGACTTGCTCTTCGTGTGGTTGTATAACTCGATCTTCTTGCTAGCGATCGACAAGTTCTCTGGAACTTCACAATCTTCCTCACTTTCGTCCTCGGCTTGGTAGATCGGATTATGAAGTCATATTTAGCAATAGCATAAATTGTTAATACTTGATTCGGAGTGATTGCGATGTATCATGTGGGTGTGTGTAAGAACACATAGCTTTTGAAGGGTGATAAAGTAAAGAAAACAAACAATTGAATGCAAAAGTCCACGAATTTATTGAATGAAAGCATGAACAACGAGATAATAACCCCATAAGCGAGCCATGATGCCGGGAAGGCACTAGGCTTTCAAAGTTTATTGTTCAAAACATAAAAAAATACGAAAACAAAACAAAACAAAAGCAATTACTCGACTAAAGGAGATTGGTATAGCGTCTTGACCTTCCAATTCTTTGAGCCCTTTATCTGAGTTGGGAAGATCCACTTGTTGATGTCAAAGTCATTGTCGTCGTCTTCTATAGCATGGATTCCACTCGTACGTGCGGAAAGGAAGTTGGCGGCACGTTCGGCGTTCGACCCTTGATGGTGAAGCCTAAACCGGTCTTGTCGGTTGAAAGGAGATCGGGGGCGACCCCAAATAGCACTACCTCCTTGTTCAACGGCTTGAGCATCTTTCAAAGCCATCCTAGGCGGAACTTGTGTAACCGGTGTGAGGAGAGTCAGGGCATGACTCACGGTATTATTTCAAAATCTTGAGGAGTCTCAAAGAATTCACCCTCCATCTCGAGGTATCGAACATTGTGATGGTGACCATGTACTCTTCTTCACCACACACTCTAACAACCTTCCCTTTCACGGGTACTTCAATTTACGATGTAAGGTAGAGTATGACACCTGCCCCATGTATCCAAGGCGTCCAAGTAGGCAAAATAAAATGGACGGATGTCCATGACAAAGTGGAGTCAAAAGTGGGAACCGACTTTAAGAGTGAGCTCTCCAATGTTGCTTAGAACCATCAAAAGCTCTCACGATTATATCACTGGGTCTCGAACCAACCCTTGATATCAAGTCGATCAAAGCGATCTTGATAGGATATTGAGGCGAACCCGGTATCCACCAAAACATGAGATAATGTAGTGCCCTTGCATTCAGAGATATGTGCAAGGCTTTGTTATGTTTCTTTCGGGAGTCAAATCGACATCGAGAGAAGCCTAGGCGTTGTTGGCGGCCAGGCTAGCAATACAAACTTCAAACTTATCGTGGTAGTGTCTTGTAGTGCGTGAGCATTCTTGAGAAATTTCACCAAGGCGTTAGCATGAGCCTCGGGCATAAGCGAGCAAGCATGGAGATCTTGGACCGAGTCTCTCCCATTCCACAACATTGTAGTCACTCTTCTTGATAATCTTGATTTCCTCCATTTCTTGTTTGGAGGTGTCTTCAACAACATCCTTTGGCACTACATACGAGCGGGATGAATCATTGGTTCTTTCCCTCTAGCTTGGGAATGGATTGAATAGCTGGAATCTGTTTGAAATCATGATGTCTTTGGAGGAGATTTACGGAGAAAACTCTTCGGTTCAGTCACTACTTGATCAGTGATGTTGTCAATGTCGGGAATGGTAGCTTCAACTGTAAGGTCTTCAATGGTCAGAGGGTCTTGCTTGACGCCATGATAGTAAACATCAACTCCATAATTCCAAGGGATAGCCTTGTCAGAGGAATATGGGCGGTCTTGGAGAAGTGATGATGAGCCACTCTAGCACGCTGAATCAGAGGAAATCCTTATAGTGTTAACATCGGCATAATCTTACGGAAATCGTCACCCCATCCGGTCGCCTTAATATCTTCAATAGGGATCTTGTAGCTCTCAGGAACAGTGTACTTCACCATGTAATCATACTTTCCGCTTGGCTGCCCCAAGGTATCCCACACGGATGATACAGTTTCATTTGCATTGTCAATCTTCAACTTAGACATTTCTTCACCGACACGCATAGGTGGTTTGAAATAGTATCTCACGGTTGTCCATCATGCCTTGAACCGTCTTCTCGACCAAGGACGACCATCGGTAGCGATGGGCACCAACGACAATTCTCTGGGCATCCTTGGTTGACACCGACTTGCAACAAATTCTTCTTAACAGTCATCAGAGGGATGGTCAAGTCATCTATGTTGAAAACATAAGTATCGTCTCCAACAGCATTGGAACTCTTGTCATGATTCGGCATAGGCGCGTTGATCACATTTGGAGTCTCAACAGGAGGATCAAACTCAATCTGTTTAACTTCAATCATATCTTGAATCTTGTTCTTCAGAGCCCAACAATCATCAGTACTATGTCATGGGCTATTGGAATGGTAAGCATACTTAGCATTAGGATTGTATCTCGGGGAGGAAGTGTTGACATTCTGAGGAGGATCCCTCAAGGTAATCAGCTCTGCTTTCAACATGTGTTGCAAGGCTTGCGACAATGGCATATTGATCTTTGTAAACTGTCTTCGTGGCGTTACGGATCTGGCGTTGTCTCGTGAGGTTGTCTTGGCGTGGGATTGGAATCCAAGCGCCCACAGTTGAGCGGTCGGTCTTGGCTCGGCTTTTCGACCATACACAACATTAACTTCTTTCTTACCACCAAAGATCTTTTGGCATTTGAAGATGTCTACTTGAATTTTCCTCTTGATACCCGACAATCGCTCTCTGTCAATATCATCTCGGTGAATCCGGTGAAGAATTTCAATCGGATGATTAAGAATGGGCTGTCGGTGTCCCCATAAACATATCAACCAACTCCCTATTGGACAAGGGTGGTTGAACTCACTGCTAGATCTCTCCATTTAAGCATACTCCTTGAACTTCTCATCACGACCCATAGAGATGCTTTGTAGTTGCATGCAGTGGGTGTCAATTCGACATTGTACTCATCTTGTGTAGAAAGCATCAAATCACTCCAAGTCTGATACGGTCATTCTCTAGTGATAGTACCATTCTAAGCGGGTTAGGACAAACTCTCTTGAAAATAGTGCATCCACAACTTTACATCATCGGTGTGGGGGTTGATTTTCTGAACATAGGACTTTAAATGCAGCTTTGGGCAAGACACGCCATCGTACTTAGCAAAAGTAGGAACTTTGAACTTGGGAGGAATCACAACACAGGGCAGACTCGGATCATCAAAATTCAGCCGGACATCTTGGGTTTTCCACGACATTGAGACGGTCTTCAAGTTTTGTACTTGTCATCTTCATCAGTATTGTCCATTATCATAGTTCTTCTCAAGTTCGTGTTGCCTTCACCATCACCCTTGTTACTTTGCTCATCCTCCTTCTTGACACTTCCTTCAGAGAGCTCAATTCGACTAACCACTCTAGGACCTCCTTTGTAGCGTTTACCCATGTTGAGGAGACCAACACCCTCTTCTTTATTGATGAGCTTCTTCAAATCTTCTTGGCCTTGGACCAATGGTGAACATCTGCTGGCCAGGCATTCGAGCACGAAGATCTTTGACATTGTTCAAGAGCCATTTACGCTAAAATAAATAGCGAGCAAATGAGAAAACCAATCTTCAATGTACATGATGCAATGTTATGCTATGATATGCAATGTTTATCGGATGCAATGCAATATTTTCAAGGATCTTAGAGATTTAAATTTGTTAAACAAACATTTATTAGTACTCTTTTCATTATTCTTTTCTTTTTAGGTACAAGATATAGTTCAAAACAATAAAAAAAACATATAAATCCTAAAGCTCAAGTCTCCCATGGCGCTTCCTCTTGGTGCCGATGTAGGCGTTGATGTTTAAGCTCCTCGTGAAGTAGCTTGGTCAACTCTAACACTTTCTTCTCGCTTGCATAACAACGAGCTTCAAGGTATCCCTCTCTCCTTGAGTTGAATCCGGGATCTCTTCAAGTCTTCAAAATCGGTAGGCATGTCGGGATGAGAGCGGTATAGTCGTCACCTATAGCAGGTTCCATAATTCTTGGTAAAGCAGTGAATGGCATCATGAGGTTTTGAGCTCGAGCTGCACCCATTTGAGGTAAGGTTCCCAAGGAATGGAGTTCTAGTGCCCCAAAGTCTTGGTATCGGTCTTTTTACCATGCCGGCGTGTATGAACCTTGTCGGTAATCGGAGATCGTGGTTATAGTCGAACACAATATCTTGGAGAAGCATATCATGCGGACCATCTCTTGAGCAAAACCAAAGACATAGAGTTAGAGAAGGGTTATAAGTAATACCTCCCTTATACCAAGTAGTGGTACATTGGGAATTCTCCACAACGCTCAATGAAGGTGAAATCCTTTTGAGAGAAAGATTCAACGGATATCGAATGAGAGTGACATTAACCTTTGAGACCACTTCATCTTTGCTCATTCTTCAAAGCGATGGAGGAAGGTGCGAAATAAACCACAGAAAGTAACGTTATACAACACATGAGAGTTCCTTGTCTCTTAGTAGTGCAGAGTGTGGAGAATGTAGGATGTCTCCAAGTAAAGTAGGCAGGATTGCGGGTAAGAAACAACTTGATGGCGTTGACATCTATGAATTGATCCGAGTTAGGAAAGAACCAAACCATAGATTAGCAAGGCCACAATGTCTTCAAATGCATGGAAACTCATAACTTTGAGGAATTCTGGGCTTTCTTAATTAAGAACTTGAAAGTAAACCCTTAACTCCACTTCTAGTTTCCCAATTGGCTTCAATGTCTGGCTTTAGATGTAAAGGCGATGCAATGTCTTATACTAGGACCTTTTCTAGACCGGTGAATGGAATTTGATCAAGAATAGGTATCCCAAGTAGCTTAGAGAACTCTTCTAAGGTAGGAACCAGCGATAATGGAATGTAAAGCAATGGTGTTTCGGATCGAAGAAGCTGGAATAGGACATGCATCATATCTTCTTCAAAACCGGAGATAACCAAATCAAGTAGACAACCATGTCTCTTGATAAGCCAGCATGGTGGAATTTGAAACCAATTCTTTGAGTTGAGAAGGTATACCCATGAAGTTGATTCGGATAGTCTTTCTAGAAGCCATAATCCCTACAAAGCAGGCAAAGATAAATCCTAGGTCCTTGAAATAGTTAGAAATGATATGCAATGCAAATGATGTCATGATGTCATGTTTAGCACACAAAACAATTCACACAATGAGCCTAGGTTTAAGGCTTGCATGAGGTATAGGTGATTACCCTACCAAAAGTTTGAGTTGGTTCATCACATCCTATAATAGTAAGGGTTCTAGGAATCTCATATCATGATCTTTCTCGTGGCTTTATTTCAATCGACTACCAAGTGGTCGACGAAAATGTCCCAAAGTCGATCTCAATGAGCGTAGCATCGGTATCAACCAACCTTAGTACGCACCAAAGCCGACCATCTCTACCTTCTAATGGCCAAGATGGGTCAATTAAGGTTCTAAAAGTTTAGTTAGCGCTTGATGACACCACGAAGCCAAATACTATCCTCAACTTGGAAATGAAGAGTATCGGGACATCCAAAGTGTCACTACTAGTGTATCATGTTGACCGTTTGATATCGTCTAACGATCGCGACGATTATTGCTACTTACCTAAAAACCGGATCGGGTGTAGGATCCCCACAAATATAATACCCAAGCAACCCTTAAAGATAAAGCAAGCAAGTCAAGCAAGAAAGCGATAAAGATGATCTATAAATCCCTAAGGCATTCTCTCTTTAGGTGTTTCCTCGTAGTCGCGATTCTGTCGGTGAAGCCGACTTTTAGTGTTTTGTATCGCAAATGTGTGGATAGCAAGTCTCCACCGACTTTTATTTTATCCATTAAGGAAGGTAAAAGTCTGAGAAAAAGACCTTCGTTAGATTACGAGTAAGGAGAAGGTTATGAAAAGGGAAGGTATTAGCACCCTTTCCATCCGTAGTTATCTACGGGCTCTTAGTTACTCTTAGATCACTTTAAAATCGTGCTTTCGTGTGTTTGACAAAATGTTTTGAAAAGGCATTTCACTTTGACTTTGTAATGATTCATGTAGGAATGTATACAAAGTGTTTGGAAATGTTTTGTTTTGAAAAGAGTTTGAATTTTGACAAAAGTGTGAGGTGTGAAAAGTATTTTGAGCAAGCAACTAAAAGTCTTATTACCTACTCGAATTGGTCGTTTCGTATTGTTTACGTTCCTTTAGAATAGTGCTATCCATACCATTAGTTGGTAGGTAACCATTTGTTGGATGTAAGCGGGACATTCGAAGGACATCGTATGGTCATAGAAAGCAACTTGTAGGAAGTATCCTAGCACATTCGAAGGACTATCATCATTTTCGTGGCGACAATCGAGGTCAAGATCATGTATTCGTGGCGACATCGTGGGTCTTATGATCTTTGTATCGAATGGACTATGATGATTTGTTTGGAAGGCAGGTGCTAGGATACCTCTACGTTCGAGGACATGACCATTTTGAATTAAATAACAACGAGAGAATTACCTAAGTGCGTGTGTGAAAAGAGTGTGTCGATTTGGATATTTTATCTTTGGAAATTAGTGGGCTATGTTCATTATTATCTTTCCATACACGCCTAGTTACTAGCAGTTTATAAGTGCGGAAATTAAAATGCGGAATGTAAAGTGCGGAAAGTAAATGTCCTACGCTATTACATGGCTTTGGGGCAGATACATAATTTAAATTTTGCGGAAAATAAAAGCCTAATTTAAACTATTACATCCCATAAACAGTTACATTATTGGAAAAAATAAAATGATAAAGAAGAATTGTCTGAATCGGACCAACCTGTAAAAGAATGAGAACTCGGAAAATACGAGATGAATCGAATAAGAGAAAAAATGTTAGAAAAGTGCAAGTTTTAAAATAAGAAAAATATGACATGCTGGACATAATATAAATATGCTAAAATAAATTTTTGGGATTTTTTGGATGCAATTTAATAATTAAAAATGAATTAAAAGTGATTTAAATGCAAAATTATGAATAAAAATAAATATGCATGCAAAATTGTATTTTTTAATTTTATAAATTAAATAAAGGTTTTGGAAATAATGTAAAAAGAAAAATAATTTTTGATGATTATTTAATGCATGAATAAAAATATGAAATTAAATTAAATGATATGCAAAATATTAAATAAATTAGAAAAAACAAGAAAATATGAAAATAGTTGAAGTTTGTAAAAGAAAAGAAAGAATCGGTCCCAGGCTGAATCGAACTTGTGACCTTTGAGAGTATCTGGCAACAGGAGACGTCTTAACCACTGGGACAAGTAGCGTTTGATGTTTGAAAAGCTGAAAACAAATCAACATAAGTGATGATGCGTCCCTGGTTTGGATTCAAATTGAGTCAGCATGCGTGGACCCCATCTATTTTGAATGGACGAATCAGAAGCTTTGCCACGGGGTCCCTCCGGCTTCGAGTCGGTAGCCAGGAGCTAGGGCTCGGTCATCTTCTAGGAAACATCAACACGAAAACACGGAAAATGCATCGTTTCAAACAAAGCGAGTGCCCGATCGACTAATCCGACCCTACGAGCACGATGGTGCGGTTCTTTACGCCTGAATCGGCCTGAATTTTGAGTTGAATCTCACTTTGAAAACCCTAATGGCATTACACCATTCGGCGTTCAAAATCAATAACGATTGCCCGGATCGAACCCTAGGCATCTCATGAATGTAATAAAAGCATTAGAACCAGTTAACACAAGCAGAATAATCAAATGCAAAAATCAAGAAAAGTTGAATATGTATGTGTATACAGGGCTCGATTCTGGATGGTTTGATCAATGTCAATAGTGCATTCTTACTCAAACTTACCCTCTAAGCACGATGGAATGATGTTTGAGGGCTGAAAGCGGCTGGATTTTGAAATTCGATTTTCTCAAGTTTCTTGAAAATTTTTGCAAGAATAAGGGTTTGGCTTGAGCTAGGGTTTCGTCCTGCTTGCTGTCCATGATGTTTGGTATTTATATAGAGAATTTGGATGGCAAAGGGAGTGAAAAAAGGTTGATCAATCAATGTGCAATATTTTCTCTTTAAAATAAATCATAAAAATAGAAAATTCAAAGATAAATCATAAAAATAGAAAATCACCATGGCCAAGCATTTATGGGTCAAAAATAATGTCATGAACAAGTTTGGATCAAAAGATTTTAGGCCCATTTGGAAAATTTTGCATTTTGACCAAAATGTCCTTTTGTGCAATTGTCAAAATTGCCCACGAATAGTGTATCCTGCTCAATTTTCCACATTTTTGAGTGTTCGTGGACTTTTTGAAAAGCTCTAAGAGTCCTCTAACCAACATTTTTTGTCTCATCTCAATTGGAGTTTCCATGCTCAATATATCTTCAAAACAAAAAGTTGACTTTTTGTTGACTTTGAAAATGACCTGTAATGTCTTGAGCCATACCTCTCAAATGAAGCATTTTTTGGACATTCTTGTGAGACATGAAGTTGTAGAGAATTGAATTTCCTTCAAAACAAGAGGTGGTGGAAAAAATTTTGAGAAATTATGAAGAAGTTATGATCAGTCAAAGTTCAGTTGACTTTTCATCTAGAAACCCTAATTTAGAAAGTTTGAATTTTGAGCAAATCTTAAGTTTTCTTGATGAATCATGATCAACCCTTGATCAAATGATGAATGTTACTTCAAAATGAGGATGTTGACCAAAAATCATGAAGTTTGACTATATGTTGACCACAGTTGACTTTTTGTCCAATACAACTGATTTTCAACCATCGAGCAATTATGCGAGCAATCTTGACTTGAAGCTTGAAACTTGACATGGAGAATCTTTGAAGCATATGAGGAGTCATGAAGAACATTGGAAATGTTGGAAGCTCATTTTGATCTGAGAATTTCCAAACCCTAGTTTGGGTTGATTGTCTAGGAGAGAGTTTGTCTGATCAACTCTTGAGGAATCCTTGAGTATGGATGTATGAAATATCTTGAGAAGATGGAGGGCAAATTTTGGGGTATGACACTAGTAACTAGGCGTGTATGGCAAGATAATAATGAACATAGCCCACTAATTTTCAAAGATAAAAATATCTGAAATCGACACACTCTTTTCACACATGCACCCCTTAGGGTAATTCTCTCGTTTACAATTCAAATGGTCATCCCTCGAGCGTAGAGGTATTCTAGCACGTTGCCTTCAAAACAAATCATCATAGTCCCCGATACAAAGATCATAGACCCACGATGTCGCCTCCGAATACATGATCTTGACCTCGATTGTCGCCTAGAAAATGATGATAGTCCGCTTTGAATGTGCTAGGATACTTCCTACAAGTTGCTTTCTATGACCATCCGATGTCCCTTGAATGTCCGCTTACATCAACAAATAGAGTTACCTAACTAATGGTATAGATAGCGCTATTCTAAAGGCGTAAAACAACACGAAAACGACCAATTCTGAGTAGGTAATAAGACTTTTAGTTGCTTGCTCTATCAAAATGCTTTTCACACCTCACACTTTTGTCAAAGTTCAAACTCTTTTCAAAAACAAAACATTTCCAAACACTTTGTATACATTCCTACATGAATCATTACAAAGTCAAAGCGAAATGCCTTTTCAAAACATTTTCTCAAACACGAAAAGCCAATTTTAAAGATGATCTAAGAGCAACTAAGAGCCCGTAGATAACTACGGATGGAAAGGGGTGCTAATACCTTCCCTTCCCATAATCATTCTCCCGTACTCAGAATCTAAGAAGGTCTTTTTCTGTACTTTTACCTTCCCTTAAATGGATAAAAATAAAAGTCGGTGGCGACTCTTGCTATCCGCACATTTGCGATACAAAAACACTAAAAAGTCAGTTCACCGTATCACACCAGGTTTGGACATTGATATTTTGGTACACCGATTGCCGACAAAAGAAGGTTTTCTCGATTAAAGGTTAATCATGCGTCACGAGATGTCAGAGAAAATCAAAGCCGAAGTTATGAAGTAGTTCAATGCAGGTTTCTTAGCTGTTACTTCTTATCCACAGTGGGTTGCAAATGTGGTGCCTGTGCCCAAGAAGGATGGCAAGGTACGAATGTGCGTGGATTACAGAGATCTGAATAAAGCGAGTCCGAAAGACGATTTCCCACTTCCTCATATTGATGTTCTGGTCGACAACACCGCTCAGCATAAGGTTTTCTCCTTCATGGATGGTTTCTCCGATTACAATCGGATCAAAATGGCTCACGAAGACATGGAAGACTACTTCGTTACAGTGGGGCACTACGCTACAAAGTTATGCCGTTTGGGCTGAAGAACGCAGGCGCCACTTATCAACATGCTATGGTGACATTATTTCATGACATGATTCATCATGAGATAGAGGTCTACATCGACGACATGATAGCTCGGTCACAGACTAAAGAAGAACATCTTGATCATTTGCGGTAATTGTTTGACAGGTTGAAGTAGTATAGGCTGAGACTTAACTACAAGTGCACCTTTGGAGTCGAGATCGGAAAACTCCTAGGGTTTGTAGTCGATGGAAAAGGTATTGAGATTGACCCGCCAGGTTAAAGCTATTCAAGAAATGCGACTCCCCGCAGAGAAAGTCGAGAGGTTTCTTGGCGATTGAATTACATTGCAGTTCATTGCACACTAAGCGCTACTTGTGATCCAATCTTCAAGTTATTAAAGAAAGATCAAATGGTAGAATGGAATGGCGATTGCGGATCGCTTTTGACAAAATCAAGGAGTACTTAGAATCCTCCTATCGATGCCGCCCGCGAAGGAAGACCTCTTATCATGTACTTGGCGGTGTTAGAGAACTCAATGGGGTGTGTGTTGGGGCAACATGGCGAGTGCAGTCGAAAAGAGTATGCGATATACTACCTTAGCAAAAGTTTACGGTGTGAAACAAGATACTCCTGACTCGAGAAAACTTACGACCTTTAACTTGCTTTCGCCGACTAAGCGATACATGTTGACTCACACTACTTTGTTGATTTCTAAGATGGATCCAGATAAAATACATATTTGAAAACAGCTCTCTCGAGAAGAATAGCAAGATGGCGAGATGATCTTGACCGAATCGACATCGGTACACTTCTCGAGCGATCAAAGGAAGTGTAGTAGCGATCATTTGGCTCATCAAGCCGTAGATGACTATCAATCTATGCAATTCGAGTTTCGGATGAAGATGTTTTGCTAATTCTGATTACGAAGAACCGAGGCCCAGACGGGACACGAACAAGAATCGATGGACCATGGTCTTTGATGGAGCCTCAACGCGCTTGGCAATGGCATTGGCGCCATCATTACATCCCTGATAGGACATACACCTTTCACCGCTAGATTATGTTTGATTTGCACTAACAACATGGCGAATCTGGCGTGCATCATGGGTATCAAAGCTGCTATTGACTTAAGAATCAAGTTCTTACAAGTGTCGGAGACTCGGCTTTGGTGATCGGTCGATTAAAGGCGAATGGGATACGAAGCATCCGAATCTCATTACGTATCGAGATCATGTTCGAGTTTGATCCCTACTTGAAGAGATTACTTTCAATCATTCCATGAGAAGAATCGGTTAGCGAGCGCATTGGCTATTATGTCGTCCATGTTCAAGGTCAGACGGGACAACGAGGCTCCCAATCATCATTGAGAAGTTTGGCGACGGTAATTGCTATGAGCTTGATCTGAGAAGAAACCTTGTGCTGTGGCGTGAAGAGATATCCAGCGGGGCATACATCAATGATAAAAGTTCTTGAGAAGGTTCGCATCCAAATTCTTCCTCGGCAACAACATCTTATACAAAGCAATCACGACTTGTGCTTACTCCATTGTGGGACGAGAGAAGCAATGACGTATTATGGAAGAGTTACGGCGCATTTGGTACCCATTCTAGTGGACATACAATGGCTAAGAAGATTTTGAAACGAGTTATTATTGGTCCACCATGGGGCTGATTGTCACCGTTATGCTCGATCTTGTCACAAATGCGGTTATGCGGACAAAGTGCCGCATACCTCGGTGCCTCACGAATGTTTTAACTTCTCCTTGGCCTTTTGCAATGTGGGGCATTGACATGATTGGAGAAATCAAGCCCACACTTCAACGGTCATCGTTTCATCCTTGTGGCAATTGATTATTTCACCAAATGGGTAGAGGCAGCTTTGTTCACATCTGTTACCAAGAATGTCGTGGCTCGATTCATCAAACATAACCTTATCATCGGTATGGTAATCCCGAAGAAATTATCACGATAACGGCTCTAATCTCAACAATAAGATGATCAGAACTGCAGCGATTCGGATCAAGCATCACAACTCTTCTCCTTATCGGCCTAAGATGAATGGCGCGATGGAAGCCACCAACAAGAACATTAAGAAGATTATACAAAGATGGCGGTGACCTACAAAGATTGGCATGAGATGTTACCATTTGATCTTCATGGTTATCGCCTCTGATGCGAACAAAAGCAGGCAACCTTCTCTCTTGTATCACGGTATGTAAGCGGTTCTACCCATCGAGGTTCAGATACCCTCAACCAGAGTCCTCCAGGACGCAGAGTTAGGTGAGGACGATTGGATCCAAACTCGGCTTGATCAGATTAACTTGATTGATGAGAAACGACTCGCATCCATGTGCCATGGACAGATCTATCAGAAGCGAATGATCAGAGCATTTAACAAAAAGGTCAAGCACCGAGTCTACCAAGTCGGTGATCTAGTAGTCAAGCACATCATTCTTCCACAAGGTGATCCGGGGCAAATGGATTCCCACCTATGAGGGACCATTTGTAGTCAAACGATATTTTCGGGAGCTATGATACTTAGCACCATGGATGGTGAAGACTTCCCACAGTGAGCGAGACATAGTCAAAAATACTACGCATAAAAGAGACCCGCTAGGTCGACTGCCCTAGGAAAAAATAAGGGCATCCTGGCGAACCAAAAGGGTTCGGGCAAAATTTAGGATATATACAAAACATGTACACAGGCGGTCGAAAACACAAAGCGGCTTGGGCAAAAAGTATCCGTGGTGAAAACCGAAAGGCGGTCTAGGCAAAAGTTAGGGATTTAAGCGTACGACTATGTCTCGTCGGATCACCTATCTACTTCGAGACTACTATCGACATTCAAGATTCAAATGGCGAAAATCAATTCACTCACTTTCTCGTGACAAGGAGATGAGATAGTTGAAATATATGAGTACTAGCATAGTTGGAACTTAACGAGATTGTTTCGCATAGATTTTTACCTTTCTTGTACAAACTACATGGCCATCGCCATTTCAAATAAATACGAGTTCTTTCTCTTTACAATTTTTGCTGTTGTCGTTTGCATAAAGTCCAACGTTTGCTTTGAATGATTATATGCATCGACAATAAAAATCATTTACAAACATCTGAAAATGAACATACAAAAGTAATTACTACGGGCTCCGGGAATTGAGATGGCGACGAAAGTCACCAAACACATTCCCATGAGCATGATCCCCAGAGGTGTCACTCACAACAAACCTTCCCAGGGGAGTATACGTTAGTCCCCGAGAAGTGATTCCGCTCAACTTAACCACACAGTCTTGAGCAATAACATTTCATCCCGTCAGTATTTATCCCAATGAGATATCTCTCAACAATTCCCTTTTCCCCATCAGCATCAGTAGCCAGACCGGAAACTTGGTCAGATAGTGCATCGGAGGAAACCCACGTCTTTTATTCCCCAACCAAAGATTTAAACGGGCTCCAGATCCTTCTAACTCGGTCTCCTAGCAACTGTCAAATGCTCTCCAGCAGGATCTACGCGCAATATCCCCATCAGAGCGTCTCCCAAATTTCTCCCCAGTAGGGTCTGTGTGCAAGATCCTCAACAGCGTGTCTCTCGACCTCTACCACCCTCAACAATATCTGGGCTCAAGACTTGGTCAGATAGTGCATCGGAGGAATCAAGGTTATCTTTCTTCTCAGGGTTTCCCGTCGTTCCATCCCCAAACAGAAGTCAGAAGTCCTCAACAGGAACATCCGCATCTTCTTCAAGATGGATATGTTTTGAAATACCACAACATTTATCATTCATACATTACTCATAAAAGTCATAATATATGGATATGTCTTTCATACACATCGTCAGGCATCATACCTTGCATAAGACTAACGATACTCTATCAAAGTTTCTTTTATTTTTCCCAAAACAGGTGAAAATCACTTACGAAACAACGAGTCCGAGTTAATGCGAAGCGGGCGGAAAACTATCGAGCGATCGCCTAGTTGTCCTCCGACAATTGGTCCAAGATTAATGCCGAAGCGGACGGAAAACTATCGAACGACCGCCCTAGTTGTCCTCCGACAGATCCGGGATTAATACCGAAGCCAAGCGGGAAAACTATCTAAGCGATCACAAGTTATCCTCCGATACGGGCATTGGATTAATACCGAAACCAATAGGAAGCTATCCACATTTTTCCATCTACTATCCCTCGAGTAATCGACACAAGATTTATTCTAACTCTCTCTTATTATCAACAACAACTACATAGTCGTGACTCGATTGCCTTGGATGGCATCTTAAGCCCATTGACTACTTGTCAACATTTCTCCGCTTTGGAATCTTTGCATATTGGGTTAAAACCAATATAAACTAATAACTTCATTCAAAGATGAGCACGAAGTCTAACGTCGACTCCTGGATGGCATCCTAAGCCCATCTCCATGCTCCTTTCACTTTCGAAAGCGTCTCGAGCCTAGCGTCTGACTCACCGTAGCATCGATCATTCGGATGGCATCTTCGCCCATCTCGTCGGTTCTCCTATTCAAACAATAATCTAGAGTCTAGCGTCGACTCATTCCCTAGAAGTCTCCGACTCCTTCAAATGTCATCTAAGCCCATTCCGCGTCATCATCCATCAGCGAGTGCAAATTTTGGTGTACTCGGTGTTCAATCATCTTCTACCTCCAGTCACGACGACCATGCCAATCTAACTCTTCGGTACAAGAAGATTGAGCAGGGGCATTGTCATACCCAAAATTTTCCTCCTACTTCTCAAGACATCTCATACATCCATACTCGAGGATTCCTCGAGGTTGATCGGACAAACCCTCTCCTAGACAATCAACCCAAACTAGGGTTTGGCAATTCTCGATCGGATGGACTTCTAACATCTCAATGGTCATCATGCCTCCTCATATGCTTCAAGATTCTCCATGTCAAGTTTCAAGCTTCACAAGTCAAGTTTCCTCAGACGGATTGCTCGGATGGTTGAAAATCAATTGTATTAGACAAAAAGTCAACTGTGGTCAACATACAGTCAAACTTCTTGATTTTTGGTCAACATCCTCATTTTGAAGTCACATTCATCATTTGATCAAGGGTTGATCATGATTCATCAAGAAAACTCAAGATTTGCTCAAAAGTCAA
This sequence comes from Vicia sativa, assembly GCA_021764765.1. Classification (NCBI taxonomy): domain Eukaryota; kingdom Viridiplantae; phylum Streptophyta; class Magnoliopsida; order Fabales; family Fabaceae; genus Vicia; species Vicia sativa. The sequence goes on from CM038793.1 coordinate 161,372,489, forward strand.
ACTTTCCAAATTAGGGTTTCCTAGTGAAAAGTCAACCAAACTTTGGTAGCATAACTTCTTCATACTTTCTCAGAAATTTTTCCACCACCTCTCATTTTGAAGGAAATTCCATTCTCTACAACTTCATGTCTCACAAGAATGTTCAAAAATTGCTTCATTTGGAAGGTATGGATCAAAACATTACAGGTCCTTTTCAAAGTCAACAAAAAGTCAACTTTTTTGTTTTGAAGATTTATTGGGCATGGAAACTCCAAATGAGATGAAACCAAACAGGTTGGTTAGAGGACACTTAGATCTTTCTAAAAAGTCCAAGAATACTTAAAAATGTGGAAAATTGAGCAAAATATACCATTCAGAAGTTGGGCATTTTTGAAGAAGTGCACAAAGAGAGATATTTGTTAAAATAAATTTTTTTGCAAATGGGCCTAGTTTTTCTTCATTCAAACTTGTTCCTTAGACAATTTGGAACATCCAAGCCCAATGCCAAGAATTTTAGCTTTATTTTTCTATTTAATTTGGATTTTATTCATTTAAATACAAATTAAATTAAAAAATAAGGTATAAAATCAAAATTAAATGCAAATTGATTTTTTCTCTCATCCTTGAGGTCCAAGCAACTCACCAAAAGCTGTCAATTTCGAAATTGGTTTGGATTTGACAAGGAATTGATGAAAATTGATCAAAAAAGATAAGATTTGATTTTGTACAAAATCAAATTATCTTTGCATTGATTGATGATTATTTGTTCCTCAAATCAGCTCAATTTTCATCCATTATAAATATACAATGCATATCACACAAGAAAGAACAGAAAAATTGCTTGGAGGAACCCTAACCTAATTCAAAAAACCCGTGCACTACAAGTCACTAGCAGCCTTGGTTCTAGCTTGTTTCAATCAATTTTGAGAATCCATCGTGTTCCTTGGGTTGTTTATAGTCGATCCAGACCTTTACAAGTTTCAAAAACATCAAGAATCAAGCAAATACGATTTCGGTTTGTCACACTTTTTCAAAAATCGAATTCTGTTATCCATGCATTTTTAACATGTTTTGTTGTGTGTTTTGTGTTTAGTTTGAAGTCTGCAAGCTTTCTGGATGGTTCAATTGCATTTCCATGGCCTGAAACACGAATCACCATGATTAGGGTTTTCTTAACCAAATTGGGGTTTCCTTAAAACGGAAAAATTGGACCAAAAGACCACCACCATCGTGTTTAGAATGTCATTTACAATCGATTCATGTACTCACAATTCATTTATATTATGTGTATGAGATTTTAGAAATTGCAGGGGCCTTAGCGTCGAAGAAAGACCGACGCAAAATTCCCAGAATTCAAACGAAGAAGATGAAGATCTTCGTGCGCGTTCTGGGCAATCAGAAAGTGACACCGTTTAAAAATAATTTGTTGTATTTTCCTAACACGTGGACGCTCCAGCTCAGTTGATCAAAGCGCGTGGATGTGAAGCCAAGGTCACCGGTTCGATTCCTGAGGGGACCAATATATTTTTGCTCTTTACAAGTTTGCATATTTTTCATATTTTCTATTTTATATTTTCCATTTAATATTTTCATACTATTTAATTTATCTTTTAATATTTTTATCATGCATTTAAAAAACACCAAAAATATTTATTTTTTGCATACTCATCAGAAAAATATTTATTTAATTTTTAATATTAAAATTATTATTTTTGCATGCATATTTAATTTAATTGTTAATTTATCATTTAAATAGCTTTTAATTGTTTTTTAATTATCAAATTAACTCCAAAAATTCCCAAAAAATTATTTTATCATATTAATGTCATCATTAGCATAAAACTTTTCTCATTCAAAATACTTATTTTTACTAACGTTTTCCTCTTATGCAATTTTCTTAGTTTCGATTTTTCATCTGCTCACAGGTTATACCGTTTCGGACAATTTTTATTGCTTTTCTTTCCAAATTATGTAATTGCCTATGGGATGTAATAGTTTAATTAGGACTTTTATTTTCCGTACTTTCAATTATGTATCTGCCCCAAAGCCATGTAATAGCGTAGGATTTATCTTTCCGCACTTTACGTTCCATGATTTAATTTCCGCACCTATAAGCGCTAGTAATTAGGCGTGTATGGCAAGATAAAATTGGACATATATCACTCATAATTCCAAGATAAAATACCTGAAATCGACACACTCTTTTCACACATGCACCCCTTAGGGTAATTCTCTCTCATTGCCTTTACGAATTCAAATGATCAAGTCCCTCGAACGTAGAGGTATTCTAGCACCGTTGCCTTCAAAACAAATCATCATAGTCCCTTCGATACAAAGATCATAAGACCCACGATGTCGCCTCCGAATACATGATTTTGACATTCGATTGTCGCCTCACGAAAATGATGATAGTCCTTGAATGTGCTAGGATACTTCCTACAAGTTGCTTTCTATGACCCGATGTCCCTTGAATGTCCGCTTACATCCAACGAATGGAGTTACCTACCAACTAATGGTATGGATAACACTATTCTAAAGGAATAAAAAAACGAAACGACCATTACGAGTAGGTAATAAGACTTTTAGTTGCTTGCTCTATCAAAACACTTTTTACACCTCACACTTTTGTCAAAGTTCAAACTCTTTTCAAAACGAAACATTTCCGAACACTTTGTATACATTCCTACATGAATCATTACAAAGTCAAAGCGAAATGCCTTTTCAAAACATTTTTGTCAAACACACAGAAAGCACAATTTTTTAAAGTGATCTAAGAGCAACTAAGAGCCCGTAGATAACTACGGATGGAAAGGGGTGCTAATACCTTCCCTTTTCATAACCTTCTCCCTTACTCAGAATCTAACGAAGGTCTTTTCCTGTTCTTTTCACCTTCCCTTAATTGGATAAAAGAAAAGTCGGTGGTGACTCTTGCTATCCGCACATTTGCGATACAAAAATCTCAAAGTCAGTTCACCGTATTACACTAGTGCAATTTGAAAAGGAATGTTTATATCCATTGCACTTTGGTTAGTAGAAGCCTACAAGAGAACATGAAAAATGAAACAAAGAAGGATGATTATCAAAGAAATAGGCATACATAATTTCAATTTTAGAATAAATATATACTTCCCTAAAGGAAGATGTGCACTTTTCCAGTAAAGTGATTAACAAATTGAAGCATGCGTTTATCTATCTTTTTATCAATAATTTGAATAACTTACTCACTTTTTTTTTTGAACATAGTCTAGACTATTATGTCAAATTAAATAAGTCTAACTCTATCCTATTTTACTTTTCAAATTGATTATTCTAAACAAATTCAAAAATCAAGGATGAGAAAATAGAGGGTTACTAACCATTGCAACTTCAAAAGCCTCAACAACTAATTTCTTCATCATTATGTCAAGTCATCATGATGGTTCTTCAAATCCACAAAATATCTTATAAATAAAACATTATAACCGTCATCTTCATCTTCATACACCTTCAAAAAATCTTCAACGCTCTCTCTCCATCTTCATCTTCAACAACTATCAATCATCACCCTCATCTTCTTCACAGCGTCACCAACCTTCATATTCAAAGACTCCAACTTTACTGCAACACGCGATTTCTCTATTAACGGAATTCAAAAAAACAATGTCCATAGCACTGCATAAACGCAACCAGAAATATTTGAAGAAAAGCATTAATGAGACTCAAGCATACCTGAATAACTTAATAGCTTTCGTCAGAGCCGCCATACTCGTCGCTGTAGAGGTAAACCATTCTCTCGTTTCTTGATACCAGCTTGCAGAGTGAAACTCCCTAATAATTTCCCCCTTTGTCTCGTATCGGAATCCTGTGGTGTTGCTGTTTAATTCCATGTTTTGCTACCTAGGGTTTTCAGAGTTCGAGTTAGATTTAAGAGGATTAAAGGAGAATTGAAACAAGAAGATGATGGATTAAGGTTATAGGCACCGAGGCAAACAGTTTCGATGGCGAAAGAAGGTCGTCGGTCGTGGTTTGGTGGTGAACCATTGTTGCGTTCATCACCAAAGCTTGCTTCATGTTTAAAGACGATAATGAAACAGAGAGAGAGAGGTTGAGACGAGGATTTCTACGGCAATTCTGGAACAGCAACACCAAGGGAGCATTGTCAGAGAAGATGAGATACCAAGAATACAATGTCGCGCCGCAGATTGAGAGAGGATGAATAAAATTGAAATTGATATAGGGTTTTAGTAAGAAAAGTATTTTAATTTGGGTTGGGATAGGTTTTTGGTGAAATTAAAGAGGGAGATATGAAAATTTGTTGCTTTCAATGGAGGGAAATGTTGGAGCCTTCTAAATATTTTAGGGTTTGCTGTGAAACTTCTGAGGGAAAATGAAAAGGTTGGAACTTCTAGTGGCTATCTGAGTGGGTATTTAGTTTTTTATTTTATTATATTATTATATTATTATATTAATCATATTAATGGTTTATTTGTTTAATATCTACGGTGACTATTTTTGTAACTGTGGCAATTGAAGAAAAAGCCACAGTTTCACACTCCGAGAATTCCACGTATCAGTATGGATGTGAAGATGGACAAATGCTTAGCAAGTGCAGATAGGATTAAATCTATCTTATGAAGATGTATCTCTGATCATACACAAATTATAATTTCTTCTATTTTAAGTAACAGAGAGTGGCAATATGTACCTTGTATAGCAAGCAAATTAAGGATTCTTGCTTTGAAACATGTGGCAAATTCCAAATAAAGAATGCTTCCAGTAATATGAGGACCAAAATCAAATTGTGTCCTTAGTATATTTGACTCAGAGAAGTGAAGGGCTCAACAGAGTTGTCTAAGAAGGTGATGATATTTATGACGACCAAGTTTTTAAAGGATGAGATAAGAGCATCTAAAAGTCAAGCTGCTATTGAGGGGGAGAAATTATTCTTTAGTAGATGGGAACGGGAGTGTATACTTCTATGAATTGAAGTGTCCTGGAGATAAAAGTCTAATTGATATTGGAGTAGTATTGATGTGGATGTCCCGAATGATGTCGAACAAGAAGTCAGGACATATCTCAAGGCATGTTTTATCCTTAAAGACCAGCAGGGATAACTCTTAAACTCTTCGTCTAAGATATGTATCGATGGTGTGTATCACGTGTTCTGACTTGGTGCGTGCTTTGGAAACTGTCACCTCCAAAATAAATTGGGCGTACTAAAGGAATTCATTACTTTCAGCCGGTGCACAAATGCACCTGATGCGGCTTTTGTTGAAGTAGTGTTTCTTGACCAAGACTATTGTTACAGTCTAAGTATGTTATTTTAGTTGTTCAGGTATTTAGAGTGTCTTTTTGTTTATTTTTCTTTCCTTCACTCTTTGTTGTGTCTTTGTTTGTTGTGCCCTCGTGTCTTTTTTCGGATATGAGTAAGTCTAGAGTTTGTCAAGGTTATGTTTGTCAACTTGTGACAAACATAAAAAGGTAGTTAGGGCGTTGTTACGTTTAAGGTCAATCTTTGCATTTGTTTTGCAAAGATGTTGAATAGGATGTCCTATTTTGAGTTTGTTGGTTCTTGCATTTTAAGTAATTTTGTTATGTGTCTTGTTTTGAGTTATGAACACAAATTGTGTCTTGTGTTACGAGTTATCCAATATAGAGGTTTGGCTCTCTATGTTTGAAAATGGATAGTTCAAGTGTTTGTTTCTGTTAGTGAGTTTCATCTTGTGCTCTAAAAGAGGATGCTTTGTCAATCTGTGTCGTAGCACCGTTCTCAATTTGAGGGGGGATAATTAGTATGTTCTTCTTTATGTGCATCATGGCCTCAATTTTTATCCTTCTTTGTGAAGATGGTGCCTATGATGTTATGTTTCCTGTGCTATAGTGAGTTCTCCTTCAACAAGCCTTTGTCATATTATGGCTAAAAAAGGGAGAAGTGGTTATGTTATGTTATGTTATCTACGAGAGAAAATTTCAAGGGAGAAACCTTGAGTGATTTGTGGATCCTTAAAGAGAGAATGTTGGAGTTGGACGCAGAAAGATGTCCTAGTATGATGTTTCAACATCATAAAAGAAGACTGAAGAGTGTCACTTGTAATGTTTGAAATATCATAAAAAGTGACTACTGAAGACTTCTAAATTGCTGCTGATGGACTAAATTGTTTAAACCCTTGTATATTTTATTATGCTTATGTAATACAAAGGTTATGTAAATTAGTTTTAGCCAAAATAAGCCAAAGGGGGAGATTATTGATTCTCTAATTTTTGGGATTGGCTTTATGTTTGGTAAAACTAATACAACAACAATAGGTTAAATATGATTTATAACTTGTAAGGAGAAAACAGGTTGAAGTTATATTTATAGAAGAAACATGTTGTGTTGAAATGTTTCAACATCTGGAACAACATGTCGAAGAAGATGTCACGACATCGTGTTTGAGCTGACATATTGGATTATGTTATGTTTTTAACAAAAGCAGAATATTTCTAAGGAGAATCTTTTGCAGAATTGTAACAACTTATTTGTTGTTACTTGGAGCCCAAATTATAGAGATATATTAGGGACATTTTATTGCAGAATTTGTTGCAGCTTACTTGATGTTATAACTATATGGAGATATTTTGGGAGAATATCTTGGAGTAGTTTTAGCAAGCTGTTTTGGAGAATATTGTGGAGCATTTTTAGCATCAGCTTTGTTATGATTTGAACACTCAAATTAAGTTGAGTAATAGGTTATAAACAAAAGCTTTGTAACCTAGTTTTAGTACCGGCCGAATTTAGTAAAGATGTAGTTTTTAGGGCAGAGTCTGTAACAACTCTCAAGGAGAGTTGGTTTTTAAGTGAACCACCCAGATTATGGGATGGTCTTTGATTTGTACCTCGAAGCCTGTAGGCAAGAGGATTGTTTTACTTAATCAGAAGCTGTGAAGCAATGAGTGCAGTTGTGTTCTTGGAAGAAGCTATGAAGCAACTCTAAGGTGTGTCCTAAGTTAGAAGCAAGAGGCTTTAGGACTTATATAGTTTATGATAAATCGACTTCTACTTTTCTATGTTTGAAGAGTTGATGTAAATCAAGTTGTTGATGCAGTGGCTGAGATGTTGACTTTTAGACATCATTGCGATGATTAGAAGTGGAATGGGGATATTCCATATCTAGGGAGGAGCTAGGTAGAAGGTTCATTGGGTAGGGATTAAGTGAAGGGTTTAAACAGGGAGGTTTAACTATGAATTAGTACTACTTATAGTGGACTTCATTCATGGCTTGGTATGCCCCTAGATGTAGGTTGGTTTGAACCGAACTGGGTGAACAATTTTGTGTGTTCTTTTTGTTTCCTGCTGTCATACCCCAATTTTTGACCTAATACACCACCTCACATTTGCATCATTGCATCACTAACAGTTCAGAACATAATTAATCAGGTGTAGCATTCACAGGTCAAAATTAGGGTTTCATCAAATTTTCATCTAATTCAAGAGGTAACCAATTAGGGTTTGAGTTTTACTCACTTCATTTGACCTATCTTGATCAAAACATCAACCTTTGATCCTCAGATATCCAACTTTTCTCATTGATCAACCGAGGATCGACCAATTAGGGTTTTGGTCGAGCATGAGTAATCTCTGATTTTCTGATCAACGGATGACTTTTTTTGGCTAGAGATTGATCATTATATCTTAGATACAACATCTTGACCTAATTTCTGAATTCAAAACATCACAAAAGTTCACAGACTTCATCAGTCAATTTCTGAAACATCTGGTGAAATTTCATCTGCACTGAAAAGTCAAACTTTGACTTTTGGTCAACTTTTTTAAGACAAAACCTTTTCCAACATCAAAATACTTCAAATGATCCATCATGATCATAAAAAATCAAAGAATTTGAAAAAGTCAACAAAAAGTCAAAATTTTCAACACTTAGAAAAATTTTCAAGTGTTAAAATTTTGTACTTTTTCCAAACTTCATGGCATTTTTCCACATAGTTCCACTTTGATTTGGAAAAAACTCAAAACATGAAAGTTGTAGCTCTTGAAACAAGCTTTCCAAAATGTCCAAGAACTCTCAAATCCATGGAGTCTAGCTATGCTTTTGACATTGAAACAGAAGGCTTCATAACCATGGATTTCAAGTTCAAAACTTCAAGATTATAGGTCATTTTTGAATTTCTTCTTCTAGAACACTTGCCACCTTGCCAAGATAAGTGAGAACTAATAAATATCAGTTTGAAGGTAATTATTGTAGGATAGGATCAAGTTGGATTTTCACACATGGTTAAAAAGGAAGTTTCCTTTTCCTTTTGCAAAAAGACTTTCTTGCCCTCTAAGGCAAGTTTGAATTACCAATACCAATTCTTTGTGCCTAACATTTCAGAAATCTTGACCTATAAATAGAGGTATCATTTTCAAGTTCAAACTACACCAAAGCCATGCAAGTACATGCTTTCACTCTTCATCTTTGAAAATTCAAGAAACTTATGTCAAATTGTGAAAACTTGCAATTTTGAAAACTAATGAAAAACTCTGATCAAATTGGTGTCTAATATGTTTAAATATCCATTTGAAACTTGTTTGAAACTTAAAAACAACATAGGCAAAGCTAAAACTCAAAATTACATGCCATGTTCACCAAGCTTGCAAAACTGCCATAAGATTCGAATTCATGGTTTGGCTTGAACAACTTGAGTTCTAATCATCCAAACACCATCCATATACATCATAGAGATGATGCAGATCATAAACAACAATCTGTAATACTCCTAACCACGATTTCTAGTTTTCATTTGAGCTGTATGCAGGTTGACTTGGTTGGATTGATCCAGGGTGATTCGAAGTGAGCAGACCACTCAAATACCTTCCACATAGGCCGTTGGTGCTCAAGCAATCCTCAAACATCAACTGGAAACACTTAAACCTAGAATTTGATTCCACAACGGTGGAGCTCGAACTTCAACGCAATGATTCTTTGATTCATTTGAAAAAAACTCTTGGCCGTTTGTTTTCTGCACCCTACACGATCATTAACCCTCAACCAATTGATTAAATCATCAACCATACGTGATTTCAATTAAATTTTCGATTCTAGGGTTCTTCATGTTCATCGAAATTCAACTATGATAAACCAAAAATAAATGAAATTAATCACTACCATCATGTTCCTTGTTAAATTTCGGTCAAGTTTCATGTTTATTTCATTCAATTTCATCAAGAAACACGAAATCCATGGTTGATTGAAGATTGGGGAAGAAGAACATGGCTTCTTGGCGTTTACAATTCAAAATTTTTAAAATATAATTTCATTGTTTAAACACAATACACGGATGTATTGCATGATTTTGACTCACTAAATCGGTGTTTGTGCCACGTATCCTTAACGGTCTGGTTCAAGCCTCCCATGGACCAATTTTTTCAAACTTTTCATTTTCTTCATATTTTTACAAACTTTGACATTTTTTAACCAATCAAAACTCCTCATTTTAAGGTGATTTTTGTACACTTGTCAATTAATGTATCTATTTTGTGATAGTGCAAAATTTTCAGAAAAAATTTCATCCGATTATATTTTAATCGAGCCGAAAACGACACTTGAGCACTTTTCAAAACCACTTAAAAGGTGAATTTTCAAACTTTTGAATCCCGATTCTTTTCAAAACTTCTTATAAGTAAACTTCACATTTCAAAAAAACACTTTCAAAAATCATTTCTTCAAAACTTTTCATCAAACTTACATTTTTTCCATGATCGATCCGATTAAACGATAAAACCGATTCGTTTTCTCTCGAATTTCTTAACCGATCATGGACCTCCCTTACGGTGTAAGTCCCAAACCAACATTCTTTATGTCCAGATATATTTTCTTCGTACATATCAAATTCTTTTCACATACGTATGTAACACGGTGAACTGACTTTGTAGGTTTTTTGTATCGCAAATGTGCGGATAGCAAGAGTCGCCACCGACTTTTCTTTTATCCAATTAAGGGAAGGTAAAAAGTACAGAAAAAGACCTTCGTTAGATTAAAGTAAGGGAGAAGGTTATGAAAAGGGAAGGTATTAGCACCCCTTTCCATCCGTAGTTATCTACGGGCTCTTAGTTGCTCTTAGATCACTTTAAAAATTTGCTTTCTGTGTGTTTGACAAAAATGTTTTGAAAAGGCATTTTGCTTTGACTTTGTAATGATTCATGTAGGAATGTATACAAAGTGTTCGGAAATGTTTTGTTTGAAAAGAATTTGAACTTTGACAAAAGTGTGAGGTGTGAAAAGTATTTGATTGAGCAAGCAACTAAAAGTCTTATTACCTACTCATAATTGGTCGTTTTCGTATTGTTTTACTTTCCTTTAGAATAGCGCTATCCATACCATTAGTTGGTAGGTAAACCTATTTGTTGGATGTAAGCGGGACATTCGAAGGGACATCGGATGGTCATAGAAAGCAACTTGTAGGAAGTATCCTAGCACATTTGAAGGGACTATCATCATTTTTTCGTAGGCGACAATCGAGGGTCAAGATCATGTATTCGGAGAGGCGACATCGTGGGTCTTATGATCTTTGTATCGAAGGGACTATGATGATTTGTTTGAAGGCAACGGTGCTAGAATACCTCTACGTTCGAGGGACATGACCATTTGTATTCGTAGGGCAACGAGAGAGAATTACCCTAAGGGGTGCGTGTGTGAAGAAGTGTGTTGATTCAGATATTTTATCTTTAAAATTAGGGTGAGCTATGTCCAATTTTAGTCTTGCCATACACGCCTAATTACTAGCAGTTTATAGGGTGCGGAACTTAAAATGCGGAAATGTAAAGATGCGGAAAGATAAATCCTACGTTATTACATGGCTTTGGGGCAGATACATAATTTAAAATGCGGAAAATAAAAGCCCTAATTAAAACTATTACATCCCATAAGCAATTACATTATTGGAAAAAGGAAAACGATAAAAGAAATCGTCTGAAACGGGATAACCTGTGGAAAGATGAGAAAATCGGAAAATACGATGAAATCGAATAAGAGGAAAATGTTAGTAAAAATGCAAATTTTTAAATGAGAAAAATATTTCATGCTGGAAATAACATAAATATGCTAAAATAATTTTTTGGGATTTTTTGGATGCAATTTAATAATTAAAACTAATTAAAAGTGATTAAAATGATAAATTATGAATAAAAATAAATATGCATGCGAAATAGTATTTTTTTAATTTTATAAATTAAATAAACATTTTATGAAAATAAATGCAAAAGGAAAAATATTTTTGATGATTTTTAATGAATGAATAAAAATATTGAAATAAATTAAAATGCATGAAAATATATTAAATAAAAAGAAAATTGAAAAAAGTTGGATTTGTGAAAAAGAAATCAAAATCGGTCCCTGTGAGGTTCGAACTCATGACATGGGAGAGCATCCATCAACAGGAAGCGTCTTAACCAACTGAGCCAGCGTGCACGTGTGTTTGAAAACTGGAACGAGTGGGTTACAAACACGCGTCTCCTCCCCATTGCCTCGTCTCCGCGCCAAACTTCATCTCTTTCGTTTTGAATTTTTGAAAACTCAGCGTCGGCCATTGTTCGACGCTACAGACCCTGGCTAAATCAAAAAATCAAGCACACATAATATAAATAACATATAAGACCATGGATCGATTCAGGACATCATTCCGAATGCATTGGTAATAGTCTCGTGGTCCAATTTATCCTAATAAGCAAAGCCCTAAATCGAGTTAAGGAACCCTAGTTATGGCATAACACGTTTGAGCCATGGAAGCATAATTAACTGCCGGATCGCGCAAACTTTGTTCTAAACATGAAACAAACATCAAAACTTGTTAATAATGCATGAATAATGAAACACGATTTTGAAAAAGGATGAACAAACCGATTCGTGATTTCTTGATTACGGATACTTTTGGATGATGTAAGGTGCGGATTGACTCAAGAGGTATCAAGGAATGCAATGGACACCTCAAAATCGATTGAAGCAGGTGGAACTAGGGCTGATTGGCTTGTAGGGCACGGTTTTCTTGAGCTTCAATAGGGTTTCTCGGTCAAAATTCTACCCTAATTATGTGGCATCTGTTAAATATATATATAGTAGATGAATTTGGAGTTGATTTGAGGAAGAATCAATCAATAATCAATGCAAATCATATTTGATTTTGTACAAAATCAAATTTTCATCTTTTGATCAATTTTCAATCCAATCTTGCCATATCCAACCAAATTTGAAATTTCTGGCTTTATTGAGTTACTTGGATCTCAAGGAAGAGAGAAAAATCAAGTTTGCATTTAATTTTGATTTTATACCTTATTTTTAAATTTAATTTGTATTTAAATGAATAAATTCCAAATTAAATAGAAAAATAAAATAAAAATTCGTGGCATTGGGCTTGGATATTCCTAATTGTATAAGGAACAAGTTTGGATGAAGAAAAAGTAAGCCCATTTGCAAAGTTTTTGATTTTTAGATGTATTTCTCTTTGTGCACTTCTTCAAAATTGCCCAACTTGTGAATGGTGTATCTTGCTCAATTTTCCACATTTTTGAGTGTTCTTTGACTTTTTAGAAAGCTCTAAGAGTCCTCTAACCAACCTTTTTGGTCTCATCTCAATTGGAGTTTCCATGCTCAAAATATCTTCAAAACAAAATGTTGACTTTTTGTTGACTTTTGAAAATGACCTGTAATGTTTTGATCCATACCTTCCAAATGAAGCATTTTTTGAACATTCTTGTGAGACATGAAGTTGTAGAGAATTGTGTCATACCCCAAAATTTGCCCTCCATCTTCTCAAGACATTCCATACATCCATACTCAAGGATTCCTCGAGGTTGATCAAACAAACCTCTCTGACAATCAACCCAAACTAGGGTTTGGCAATTCTCAGATCAAGATGTACTTCTAACATCTCTAATGTTCATCATGCCTCCTCATATGCTTCAAATGTTCTCCATGTCAAGTTTCAAGCTTCACAAGTCAAGTTTCCTCAGACAGTTGAAAATCAGTTGTATTGGACAAAAAGTCAACTGTGGTCAACATACAGTCAAACTTCATGATTTTTGGTCAACATCCTCATTTTGAAGTTACATTCATCATTTGATCAAGGGTTGATCATGATTCATCAAGAAAACTCAAGATTTGCTCAAAAGTCAAACTTTCTAAATAAGGGTTTCTAGGTGAAAAGTCAACCAAACTTTGACTAATCATAACTTCTTCATACTTTATCAAAATTTTCCTCAAAGCTCATTTTAAGGAAATTCAATTCTCTACAACTTCATGTCTCACAAGAATGTTCAAAAAATGCTTCATTTGGAAGGTATGGATCAAAACATTACAGGTCCTTTTCAAAAGTCAACAAAAAGTCAACATTTGGTTTTGAAGATATTTTGAGCATGGAAACTCAATTGAGATGAGACCAAAAGGTTGGTTAGAGGACTCTTAGAGCTTTCCAAAAAGTCCAAGAACACTCAAAAATGTGGAAAATTGAGCAAGATACACCATTCACAAGTTGGGCAATTTTGAAGAAGTGCACAAAGAGAAATGCTTCTAAAAATCAAAATTTTGCAAATGGGCTTACTTTTCTTCATCAAACTTGTTCCTTATGCAATTAGGAATATCCAAGCCAATGCCACAATTTTAATTTTATTTTTCTATTTAATTTGGAATTTATTGATTTAAATACAAATTAAATTCAAAATAAAGTATAAAATCAAAATTAAATGCAAACTTGATTTTCTCTCTTCCTTGAGATCCAAGCAACTCAATAAAGCCAGCAAATTTGAAATTTGGATTGATATGGCAAGATTTGATTGAAAATTGATCAAAAATGAAAATTTGATTTTGTACAAAATCAAATTTGATTTGCATGATTAGTGATTGATTCTTCCTCAAATCAACTCCAAATTCATCTACTATATATATTCAACACATGCCACACGAATTAGGGTAGAAAATTGGACTGGAGAAACCCTATTGAAGCTCAAGAAAATCGTGCCCTACAAGCCAATTGCAGCCCTAGTTCCAGCCGTTTTCAATCGATTTTGAGGTGTCCATTGCATTCCTTGATACCTCTTGAGTCGATCAGACCCTTACATCATCAAAAGCATCGAGAATCAAGAAATCACGAATCGGTTTGTTCATCCTTTTTCAAAATCGTGTTTCATTATTCATGCATTATTAACAAGTTTTGATGTTTGTTTCATGTTTAGAACAAAGTTTGCAAGCGATGCAGGCTGTTTGATTGCATTTCCGCTTTGGCGTGATATGCCATAACTAGGGTTCCTGAACTCGATTTAGGGCTTTGCTTATTAGGATAAATTGGACCACGAGACTATTACCAATGCATTCGGAATGATGTCCTGAATCGATCCATGGTCTTAGATGTTATTTATATTATGTGTGCTTGATTTTTGATTTAGCTAGGGTCTGTAGCGTCGAACAATGGCCGACGCTGAGTTTTCAAAAATTCAAAACGAAAGAGATGAAGTTTGGTGCGGAGACGAGGCAATGGGGAGGAGACGTGTGTTTGTAACCCACTCGTTCCAGTTTTCAAACACACTTGCACGTTGGCTCAGTTGGTTAAGGCGCTTCCTGTTGATAGATGCTCTCCCATGTCACGAGTTCGAACCTCACAGGGACCGGTTTTGATTTCTTTTTACAAACATCAAACTTTGTCAATTATTTTCATATTTTCATATTTTTCCATGCAATTTTAATTCTTTTCATAATTTTTATTCATGCATTAAAAATCATCAAAAATAGTTTTCCTTCTGCAATTATTTTCATAAAATGTTTATTTAATTTATAAAATTAAAAAATATTATTTTGCATGCATATTTATTTTTATTCACAATTTATCATTTAAATCACTTTTAATTAGTTTTAATTATTAAATTGCATCCAAAATCCCAAAAAATTATTTTAGCATATTAATGTTATTTCCACATGCCATACTTTTCTCGTTTAAAATTTGCATTTTACTAACATTTCCTCTTATTCGATTTCATCGTATTTTGATTTTCTTATCTTTTCACGAGTTATCCGTTTGACGATTTCTTTTATCGTTTTCTTTTCAATAATGTAATTGCTTATGGGATGTAATATTTTTAATTAGGGCTTTTATTTTCCGCATTTTAAATTATGTATACTTGAAGCCATGTAATAGCGTAGGATTTATCTTTCGCATCTCTACATTTCCATTTTAATTTCCGCACCCTATGCGCTAGTAATTAGGCGTATGGAAGATAAAATTGGACATATATCCTCTAATTTTCAAGATAAAATATACGAATCAACACACTTTTCTCACACATACCTACGGTAATTCTCTCTCGTTGCCTTACAATTCAAATGGTCATGTCCTCGAATATAGAGTATCCTAGCACCGTTGCCTTCAAACAAACCATCATAGTCCCTTCGATACAAAGATCATAGACCCACGATGTCGCCTACAAATACATGATCTTGACCCTCGATTGTCGCCTACGAAAAATGATGATAGTCCTTCGAATATGCTAGGATACTTCCTACAAGTTGCTTTCTATGACCATCGATGTCCCTTGAATGTCCGCTTACATCCAAAATAGAGTTACCTACCAACTAATGGTGTGGATAGCGCTATTCTAAAGGAAAGTAAAACAATACAGCGGCCAATTCGAGTAGGTAATAAGACTTTTAGTTGCTTGCTCGAATCAAATGCTTTTCACACCTCACTTTTGTCAAAGTTCAAACTCTTTTCAAAACAAAACATTTCCAAACACTTTGTATACATTCCTACATGAATCATTACAAAGTCAAAGCGAAATGCCTTTTCAAAACATTTTGTCAAACACACGAAAGCACAATTTTAAAGTGATCTAAGAGCAACTAAGAGCCGTAGATAACTACGGATGGAAAGGGTGCTAATACCTTCCTTTTCATAACCTTCTCCCTTACTCGGAATCTAACGAAGGTCTTTTACATACTTTTACCTTCCCTTAATTGGATAAAAGAAAAGTCGGTGGCGACTCTTGCTATCCGCACATTTGCGATACAAAAACCTACAAAGTCAGTTCACCGTGTTACAAATTGAATTTCCTTCAAAATGAGCTTTGGTGGGAAAATTTTTGATAAAGTATGAAGAAGTTATGATCAGTCAAAGTTTGGTTGACTTTTCACCTAGAAACCCTAATTTAGAAAGTTTGACTTTTGAGCAAATCTTGAGTTTTCTTGATGAATCATGATCAACCCTTGATCAAATGATGAATGTAACTTCAAAATGAGGATGTTGACCAAAAATCATGAAGTTTGTATGTTGACCACGATTGACTTTTGTCAATACAAGTTGATTTTCAACCATCGAGCAATTATGCGAGAAATTTTATACGTGAAGCTTGAAACTTGACATGGAGAATCCTTGAAGCATATGAGGAGGCATGATGACCATTAGAGATGTTAGAAGTACATCTTGATGCGAGAATTGCCAAACCCTAGTTTGGGTTGATTGTCTGGAGAGGTTTGTCGATCAACCCTTGAGGAATCCTTAGTATGGATGTATGAGATATCTTGAGAAGATGGAGGGCAAATTTTGGGGTATGACTGCCCTGTTCAATCTTCTTGTCTTTGGAAGGGTTAGATTGGCATGTTACCTTCGCGACACAGAGGTAGAAGATGATTGAACACTCGGTACACGAAAATTTGCACTTTCGGTGATCTGGAATGGGCTTGGATGCCATTTGGAGCGGAGACTTCAGGGAATGGGTCGTCGCTAGACTCGAGGTTGTTGATAGGAGAACAGACGGGGACGGGCTTAAGATGTCATCCGGAAAGATCAATGCTGGGGAGTGAGCCATACGCTAGGCTCGTAGACGTTTCTGGAAGTGGAAGGAGCATGGAGATGGGCTTAAGATGCCATCCGGAGGGAGTCGTATGTTAGACTTTCTGCTCATCTTCGAATGAAGTTATTGGTTTGTATTGGTTTTTTAACCAAATATCGACGATACTGAAGGTGGAGAATTGTTGACACGTAGTCGGAGATGGGCTTAAGATGTCATCCAAGGCAAGCAGTCATCCTTGAACTACTGTAGTTGTTGTTGATAATAAGAAGGATTCGAGAATAGATCTTCATGGTGATTACTACGAGGGATAGTAATTTGGCAAAGTGTGGAATGACTTCCTGTTGTGCATCGGTGTTGGTCCTTTTTGTTATCGGAGGATAACTTGTGATCGTTCGGATAGGGTTTCCCGTCTAGCTTCGGGTATTAATCCTGGATCCGTTGTCGGAGGACAACGAGGGTGGTCGTTCGGATAGTTTTCCCGTCTGGATTCGGGTCTTAATCCTGGACCAGTTGTTGGAGAACAACTAGGGTGGTCTTTCAGATAGTTTTCCGTGCGGATTGGGTCTTAATCCACGGACTGTTGCGTCGAGTGACTTTCACCTGCTTTGGAGAAAACAAGAGAAATTTTGATAGAATATTGATTATTCTTATGCAAAGTATGATGCATGATGATGCGTATGCATATATTATGACTTTTATGAGTAATGTATGAATGCTAGATGTTGTGGTATTTCAAAACATGTCCATCTTGAAGAAGATGCGGGTATTCTGCTTGGAGATTTCTGACTTCTGTTTGAGGATGGAGATCCTGAGAAGAAAGATTACTTTGATTCCTCCTATGCACTATCTGATCAAGTCTTGCGGCTAGATGTTGTTGAGGATTTCATAAGTAGACCCTGCTGGGGAGAGTCCAGGGGGGGGGGTACTCTATCGGGGATTTTGTGTAAATCTTCTTTGGAGTACTTGATAATTCTTGGGAGACAGTTAGAAGGACACAGGGGCCGTCGTGATCTCTAGCTGGGGAAAAGGATGTAGGTTTCCTCCGGTGCACTATCTGACCAAGTTTCAAGTCTGGACATTGCTGCTAGAGAAAAGGAGAATTGCTGAGAGATATCTTGTTGGGGGTAAATACCTCAGCTGGGGATGAGATGTTACTGCTCGAAGATGAGTGTAATCCGGTTAAGTTGAGTGGAATCACTGCTCGGGGACCGATGCGTACTCTGCTGGAGGAGGTTTGTGGTGAGTGACATCTCTGCGGGGATCATGTTCTGTGGGGAAGTGTATTGGTGACTTTCGTCGTCATCTCAATTCCTGGAGCCTGTAGTAATTACTTTTGCATGTTCACCTTTAGCATGTTTGTAAATAGATTTTTATTGTCAGATGCATATAATCATTCAAAGCAAACATTGGACTTTACGCACACAACAACAGTGAAAATTGTAAAGAAGGAACTTGTATTTATTTGAAATGTGGCGTATGGCCAAGTAGTTTGTACACGAGAAAAGTAAAAATCTATGCGGAAACAATCTCGTCGAGTTCCAACTATGCTAGTACTCATATATTTCAACTATCTCATCTCCTTGCTGTCAGTAGAAAGTGAGTGAATTGATCTTAGCCATTTGAATCTTGAATCTTGATGGTAGTGCGGAAGTAGGTGATCTGGACGAGACATAGTCGTGCGCTTAAATCTAACTTTTGCCTAGACCGCTTTCGGTTTCGAGTCTGGGATACCCTTTTTGACCGCCTTTTTAGGTTTTCGACTTGCCGGTGTACATGTTTTGCATATATCCTTAAATTTGCCGAACCCTTTTGGTTCGCCAGGATGCTATTTTTGCACTGGTCAATCGACCTAGCGGGTCTCTTTATCGTAGTATTTTTTGACTATGTCGGCGTTCACGAGGTGTGGGAAGTCCTCACCATCCATGGTGCTAAGTATCATAGCTCATGGGAAAATCTGTCTTGACTACAAACAGTCCCTCATAGGTGGGAGTCCATTTTCCCACAGGATCACCTTGTGGAAGAATGATCGCTTGACTACTAGATCACCTTGGTAGACTCGGTGCTTGACCTTCTTGTTAAATGCTCGATCATTCGTTTCGATAGATCTGTCCATGGCGGATGGGCGAGTCGTTCTCATCAATCAAATTAATCTAGTCAAGGCTGGATCAATCGTCTTACGCTAACTCCAGCGTCTGGAGGACTCGGTTGAGGGTGTCGAACTTCAATGGGTAGGGCTGCTTCCATACCATTATCTGAGAGAGAAGGGGTTGCCCATGATGTTCGTCTTGTGGTGCGATAACCATGAAGAGCAAATGGTAACATCTCATGCCAATCTTTGTAAGTCACTGTCATCTTCTGTATAATCTTCTTAATGTTCTTGTTGGCGGCTTCCACTGCGCCATTCATTTTAGGCCGATAAGGAGAAGAATTGTGATGCTTGATCTTGAACTGCGTGCAAAGTTCGGTGATCATCTTGTTGTTGAGATTAGAGCCGTTATCTGTGATAATTCTTTTGGGAGTGCCATACCGACAGATAAGATTATGCTTGACGAATCGAGCCACAACATTCTTGGTAACAGATGCAAACGAGGCTGCCTCTACCCACTTGGTGAAGTAATCAATTGCCACAAGGATGAAACGATGTCCATTGGAAGCTGTGGGCTTGATTTCTCCGATCATGTCAATGCCCCACATTGCAAAAGGCCAAGGAGCTGTTAGAACATTAGGAGGTACTGGAGGTACATGTACTTTGTCTGCATAAATCTGGCATTTGTGACAAGATCGAGCATAGCGGTGACAATCAGCTTCCATGGTGGACAAATAGTAACCTGTTCTCATAATCTTCTAAGCCATCGTATGCCCACTTGAGTGAGTACCAAATGCGCCTTCGTGTAACTCTTCCATGATACGTTCCGCTGTTTTCTGGTCTACACAGCGGAGTAAGCACAAGTCGTGGTTGCGCTTGTATAGGATGCCATTGCTGAGGAAGAATTTGGATGCAAATCTTCTCAAGAACTTCTTATCATTGATGATGCCTGCGGAATATTCACGAGTCTCAAGATACCTCTTCGTCATAGTAACAAGGTTTCTCTTCGTATCAAGCTCATAACAATATTTGGTTAGTCAAACTTCTCAATGATGATCAGGGAGCCTTGTTGTCCCATCGACCTTGAACATAGATGACATAGTAGCTAATGTATGCATGGCCCATTCTCTTCTCGTGGAATGTGATTGAAAAGTGATCTCAAAACATGCTCTCGATATGGAATGAGATTGATGCTAATACTCTTAAATCATTTAATAGATACTTGAATGAAATACCCATGGGATAGTGTGTTATAATTGAAATACGCGGTGGTTATGCTTGAAATACATGAATATATAAATGATGTTTGATTTGTCGTTTGAGGCTCATCAAAACCAAATCATATTCTCAAATATATTTTATAGGATCCATCTGAAATCAACCAGATGTGATACACGGATCGTAAATCATATGTCATCTTCAAGATCGGCAGGCTATTCTTCGATCGGTTTCAAAGTATTCTCGGTATCATGGGTAGTCAATATGTTTTCGCGGTTGTTTGCAAAACTTTTGCTAAGGTAGTATATTGCATGCTCTTTTCGACCGGACTGTCATGTTGCCCCAACACATACCCCATTGAGGTTCTCTAACATCAAGTACATGATAAGAGGTCTTCCTTGGTGAGGCATCGGGATGGGAGGATTACGTAGATACTCCTTGATTTTGTCAAAAGCGATCGGCAATCGTCGTTCCATTCTACTACTGATCTTTCTTAAGTAACTTGAAGATTGGCTCAGTAGCGAGTTAGATGTGCAATAAATCGGCAGTATGAATTCAATCGGCCCAAGAAATCTCGGACTTCCTTCTCGGTCACGGGGTTGGCATCTCTTGAATAGCCTTAACCTTGGCGGGTCAACCTCAATACCTTTACCGCGACAACAAACCCTAGGAGTTTTAGGATCGACTCCAAAAGTGCACTTGTTAGGATTAAGTCTTAGCTGTACTTCTTCATCTATCAAGCGGTTTGCGGATGATCAAGATGTTCTTCTTGATGCAGCGATCGAGCTATCATGTCATCGACATAAACCTCTATCTCGTGATGAATCATGTCATGAAACAACGTCACCATATGATAAGTGGCGCTGCATTCTTCGATCGAGCAACCTTATAACGAAAGTGCCCCTGTGTAACAAAAGTAGTCTTCTCCATGTCTTGAGGCCATTTGATTTGATTGTAGCGGAGAAACCATCCATAAAGGAAAGACCTTGTCTTTGGCGGTGTTATCGAACATCAATGTGAGGAAGTGGAAAATCGTCTTTCGGACTTGCTTTGTTCGGATCTACGTAATCCACACATTCGTACTTTACCATCCTTCTTAGTACAGGTACCACATTAGCAACCCATTGTGGATAGGAAGTATGACTAAAAACCGACGTTGAACGCTTCATAACTTGGCTTTGATTTTCTCGGACATCTCGGGCGCATCTGACAGACATACATTTCCTTGAGGAAAAACCCTCTTGTCGTGCAATCGATTACCACAATATCAATGTCTAACCACGGCATATTGTGACCAAGCAAAACCTCAATATAGTCTAGTATGTACCAACCTTTCTTTAACTTGTTCTCGAGACCCGCTCTATCTTGATCTCTTTTACGTCTTCGTCGATGCCCAAATTCACAACCTCGACTGCTCTTGGTGGTTGTATAACTCGATCTTCTTCTTTGTAGAAGTCGACAAGTTCTCCGGCACTTCACAATCTTCCTCACCTTCGTCTTGGCTTGGTAGATCGGATTATCAAAGTCATATTTAGCAATAGCATATTGTTATCAACGAGATTGGAGTGATTCGCGGTGTATCACGTGGGTGTGTGTAGAAACACATAGCTTTTGAAGGGTGATAAAGTAAAAGAAAACAAACAACGGTGCAAAAGTCCAGCGATTTTATTGAATGAAAATATGCAAATGATGATAATAACCCTCACAAATGAGCCATGATGCCGGGCAAGGCACTAGGCTTTCAAAGTTTATTGTTCAAAACATAAAGAAATCTGAAAAGCAAAACAAAACAAGAGCAATTACTCACATAAAGGAGATTGATATAATCTTCGGTCTTCCAATTCTTGAGTCCTTTATGCGGGTCGGAAGATCCACTTGCGATGTCGAAGTCGTTGTTGTCGTCTTATAGCATGGATTCCACTCACGTCTTGCGGAAAGGAAGTTGGCGGCCGTTTGCGGTATCATCTTCTGTCCCTTAATGGTGAAGCCTAAACCAGTCTTGTCAAATTTGAAAGGAAGATCAGGGAGCTGTCCCCAAATAGTACTACCTCCTTCTTCAATAGCAGCTTGCGCATCTTTCAGTGAGGCCATCCTAGGCGGAACTTGTGTAACCGGGGTAGCGGGAGAGTCAGCGGGCATGACAGGGAATTGTTTCAAAAGCTTGACGGGGGTTTCAAGAATTCACCCTCCATCTCGATGTATCGGAAGGGCAGATGGTGACCATATACTCTTCTTCACCATCTGTAACAACTTTCCCTTTCACGGGAACTTTAGCCCGATGTAGGGTAGAGATGTAGTTTGCCCATGTATCCAAGAGGCGTCAGAGTAGGCAAGAGTAAATGGACGGATGTCCATGACAAAGAAAGTGGAGTCAAAGTCGGGAACCGCTTTAGGAAGAGTGAGCTCTCAAGCTTTGTTCGCTTAGAACCATCAAAAGCTCTCACAATTATATCCAGGGTCTCGGAACCCCCTTCGATATCAAGTCGATCAAAGTAGTCTTGGAAGGATATTTAGAGCAGAGCCGGTATCCACCAAAACATGAGACAATGTAGTGCCCTTCCATTCAACAAAGATGTGCAAGGCTTTGTTGTGTTTCTTCGTGAGTCAAATCGACATCGAGAGAAGCCTAGGCCGTTGTTGGCGGCTAGCAATACAAACTTCAGTGGTCGATGGTGGTGTCTTGCGGTACATGAGCATTCTTGAGAAAATTTCACCAAGGCATTAGCATGAGCCTCGGAGCACAAGAGCGAGCAAGCATGGAGATCTTGAATCTGTCCCAAGCATTCCTGACATTGTAGTCCCTCTTCTTGATAATGTTGAATTTCCTCCATTTCTTGTTTGGAGTGTCTTGACAACTTCTTTTGGTATACGGTTGAGCAAGATGAGTCAGGTTCTTTCCCTCTAGCTTGGGAAAGGGTTGAATAGTGGAATGCGGACCGGAGTCATGATATCTTTTGGAGAGAGATATCGGAGAGAACACCACCGGTTCGGTCTTTACTTGATCAGGTGAAGTTGTTAATGTCGGGGATGGTAGCTTCAATTGTGAGATCTTCAATGGTGAGAGGTCTTGCTTGACGCCATGATAATAAACATCGACTCCATAGTTCCAAGGGATAGCCTTGTCGGGAATATGGGCGGCCTTGGAGAAGTAATAATGAGAGGTGCCACTCTGAGCACGGGATCATGAGAAATCCTTATGGTGTTAACATCGGCATAGTCTTCAAATCGTCACCCCATCCGATTAGCCTTAACATCTTCAATAGGAATCTTGTAGCTCTTAGGACGAATGTACTTCACCATGTAATCATACTTTCCACTTGGCTGCCCAGTATCCCACACGGATGGTCAGGCCATTCGCATTGTCAATCTTCAACTTAGACCTTTCTTCAAACGACACGCGGTGGTTTCGAAATAGTATTTCACGGTTATCCATCATGCCTTGAACCGTCTTTCGACCAACCAGACCATCGGTGGCGGATGGGCACCAGCGATAATTCTCAGGGCATCACGGGTTGACACGCAAACGCAGCGATTCTTCTTGCGGTCATCGAGAGGAATGGTCAAGTCATCTATATTGATGAAATATAAGTATCATCACTGCCAGCAGCATTGGAACTCTTGTCATGGTTAGGCATAGTGGCGTTGATCACGTTGAATCTCAGCGGGAGGGTCAAACTCAATCGCAGCTTGATCATATCCACAGATCTTGTTCTTGAGAGACAATCATCGATGCTATGTCGGGGCTATTGGAATGGTAAACACTTAGCATTAGGATTGTATCTCGGAGGAATTGACATTGAGGAGGGATCCTCAATGTCGGCTACGCTCACGCATGTGTTGCAGAGCTTGCGACAAGGCATGTTG
>CM038793.1:162081976-162160668 GCA_021764765.1 Vicia sativa
CCACCTCTCTTTTCATGCTCGACCACCAAATAGTTTTAAATCTTGATACATTTTGGTCATCCGGATGAATACTCAAATTGCTTCTATGGACTCTTCCAAGATCGGCTTCTAAATCCACATCATCTGGAATACAACCTATCCCGGAACCTCAAAACAATTCCTAGCATCCAACTTGAAATCTTCATTTCGCTTGTCCAATACTAACCAACAATCAACAAGTTTCATCAAGCTTCAGAGCTTCTAATGCTATCAAGGAAATCATTATTGATCTTCAACATTCCAAAGATAACACTCTTCAAGGCCACTTATCACAAGACTCATATTCTAAATTGTTCAATCATTTCCAACTCTTTCATCATCAAAAGTGACATATGCAAAGTCTTTCGACTTAAAGCAATAACCACCACATTCCGCTTTACTCAGGATGGTAATTCAATCCAAAATCATAGTCTTTCAACAATTCAAGCCACCACTGTCTCATATATTAAGCTCTTTTTCGAACAAGTATTTAAGCTTTTATGTCACTAAATACTTCAAATCTAGAACCATAAAGATAATGCTCCAAATCTTGAAGTACAAAACAACTGGCTGAAGTTCCAAATCATGAGTAGGATAATTCTTCTCATGAATCTTCATTGCCTAGCATAAGCAACCACCTCGCCATTTTGCATAAGCACACCACCAAAACCCATCTTAGAAGCATCACAATAAACAACAAACGGTTCTTCAGGATTAGGTAGAATCAAGATCGAGCCAATTGTTAACCTTTTCTTCAATTCAACAAAACTTTCTTCACACTTGACATCCCACATAAAAGCAACTCCTTTACAAGTCAACTTTGTCAAAGGAAGTGCCAACTTAGAAAAAACCTTCAATGAACCTCCCCGTAGTAACCACGAAACCTAAGAAACTTCTAATCTCGCAATGTACTTTGAAGTTTCCATCTTAACACAACATAAACCTTAGAAGGATCAACCATGATGCCATCACCAGAAATGACATGCCCAAAAGCTCACTTTACTTAACCGAACTCGCACTTTGACAATTTAGCATAAAGCCTCTTCTCAACTTAACACAACAACGGCAAATGTTATGCGGTTTTCTTCCATTTTAGAATAAACCAAAATATCATCAATGAAAACAACCACGAAACGATCCAAGTAAGGATGGAAAATACGGTTCATGTACTCCATGAATACTCTTCAAAGGCATTAGTGACACCGAAAGGCATCACCGAATACTGTAATGTCCATACCTCGTCCCGAGCGTCGAACATCTTCTTCTTTCACCCTTATTTGATGGTAACCCGATCTCAAATCAATCTTGCTAAACATGCGGCGCCAACCAATCGGTCCATCAAATCATCAATTCTAGGAAGGATACCTATTCTTGATAGTTACTTTATTAACCGACGATAATCAATACAAAGTCTCATTCTACCGCTTTCTTCTTCACCTATAATACGTAATTCTCACGGTGATACACTTGGTCTAACAAATTTTCCGAGCAAAATTCTAATTGGCTCTTCAATTCGCTAACTCGATGCGACATCCCTGTATGGTGCCATAGAGATGGTCCGGTACCGTGGACAAGATCCGAAAATTTAACTTCTTTCGGAGGTGCACTAGAATCTCATCAAGGAAAACATCGAAAGTCGCACACCATCGAAAGTTTGCAATCACCGATTGACTTCTCCACAAAAAGAGTCGCCATCAACAAGAAAACCAATGCTTCATCTTTCATGAACTCATTCAATTGTTTCATCGACATCAACATAGTTTGATCTTCTTCCACTAAGGAAGAAAACCTCACAGTGTTGTCATAGCAATTGATATGGACATAGTTAGCTTTCAACCAATCCATACCCAGAACCACGTCCAACCCAACAAGCGGTAAAAAAACAAGATCCACCACAAAGTCTCTATCAAAGATGGATAAAGGGCAACTTGTACACACAAAAGAAGTAGTAACCGTTCCCTTAGCCGAAACTTCAACCACCATATCTCTATCTAGAGATGACAAAGTAAGACCCAATCTCTTAACACAATCAGCAGCAATAAAACAATGAGTAGCACCAGTATCAATAATAGTAATAAGAGGAATGATATTAATGAAACTACCTCGAACAAGACCATCTTCGTTACGTCGGAGCACCGATAAAGCAAACACCTTCCTGCTCCTTGAGTTCTCTTAGGCTTCTTTACATTGAGAACTAATGTGACCCCACGCCACAATTAAACAGACCACATCCTTATGCTATAATCACAGTCACATGACCCACTTCACCATATCGGAAACATTCACCTCATTCTCCTTAGCCTCACATCACCTCGACAAACATTACTTTTATGGCCAGGTTTCCCACATTTGTAACAAATAATTTATAGGTGAGCATCTCCCCACTAGTCCTTCCTTGAAAGCTTTTATGTTTCCTTTACGGTTGGAATATCATAAGGTTTCCCACGGCTCATTGACCCTGTTTCTCTTATCGACATAATCTTATACTGTGCATTACTATCTTCCTCGAAGATTCTACAACTATCAATCAAACCAAAAGACATGATTTTCCGATAACCAATCGCTTTCTTAATCTCGTGACGCAAGCCATTCTCAAATTTAATGCACTTAGAAAACTCGGCATTCTCCATCATAGTGAGGATAGAAATTAGCCACTCGTAAACTTTGCAGCATAATCATGATAGACATATTCCCTTGTTTCACCAAGGAACTCTATCTCCTTCTTTCCCGAACATCCTCCCGTAATACTTCCTCATGAATTTCCCTGGAAAACTCCCCACGTCACTTCCTCACCAGCAACCTCAAGCCTCTGACGGGTGTCAACCCACCAGTCATCAGCCTCTTCACTTAACTTATGAGTACCATAATGGATTTTCTGCACGGGAGTACAATCCATCACACGGAAGATTCTTTCAATCTTCTTCAACCAAGTTAAAGCACCTTCAGGAGCATACTTTCCTTGGAAGTAGGGGGATTCTCTCTTTGGAAGGTTGCCAAACTACGAGACCCAAATGCTCCAACATTCATGGTGTTGGAAAGCTTGAGCTATTGCCCATAGCGTAAGAAGAGCCTCATCATTCCTACCAGATTCCTTCCACCATAACAAACCGCCACAACAAAACAAGGATTAGAATCAACAAATAACAATACTTGATTGTTAGACAACAACAAACTCAACAACTTGGCCGGACAAACCGACCTGCTATGATACCACTAATGTAACACCCCAATTCTATCCCTCGTAATTAATAATAAAATCAGAGTTTCAAAATTTCATCCAACAAAAATTGAGGCATCACATATTCGCATTTTCATCTCTTTGCATTATAATGCACATCACAAAAATCAAAAGTCGGATATACCGATTCATATCATAATTCATCATATACACATATGACTATTCACAGCACAACGGACGTGTTCACAAAATATACATATCATCATGTTATCATCAATACATAATGTTATATCATCATAAGATAGTATACATAAACTATCCTATCAAAATAATAATGTCGCCCAAATCCCGAGTGTTACTGCGACTAGAGCAGAGCGACTCAAAATAAAGGGACTCGAGCTAATCCTCATCATCCTCGTGGATCACCTGCACGTTACCAATATAAAGGCAACGGCGAAACAAGTAAAGGGTGAGATACTCCAAAACATATAATTAAAGGCATGATAATATATATATATATAGTTTTGAAATTATAAATGATATAAGTTAATAAAAGTATGTCAACATATATTAAAAGCTTACATACTTTAAATTAGCATTTAGTGAATAAAATTAACACTTTAACTTCGTCACATAATCATTATACTCGCATCAACACAAAGTATCATATATCATCGCAATTCAACATCATTCATCAATTAAAACCCAATGCCAAACAACTCAAATATAAACATAACCGACTCCATGAGACACGACTATGTTATGCATGTAATTCGCTTTGTCCATAATTAGAACACTGGCATAAAGCCCATCGTCGCTTGGCATAAAAGCCCTCGCCGCCAATGCAATATATGTGACTCAATAATAAAGACAACACAATAACACATCATCATCGCCATCAAAATTGACATAAAGTCCACGCCGCCATATTTGTCCACATTAAGATAAACATATCATCGCATCACATATCAACAAGTATTCATTAATAAATACACCATCGCAAACATCATGTTTATTCACACCACATCATTATCAATTAATTCACCAAATTCCAAAACGAAAAATAGTCAAAACTCCAATAATCGTCGCAAAGCCATTCTTAATAACCAACATTAATTATTAACGCAACATCGCAAGAGGATTTTCTTAAGTAGCAATATCGCCGCGACCGTTAGGCGATACCAAAACGGTCAACATGATGGCTATGTTAGTGCGACACTTTGGATGTCATGATGCTCCTCATGCTCAAGTTGAGGAACGATTTGTGTCTCGCATGGTGTCATCAAGACTAACTCAACTTTTAGAACCCTAATTGACCCATCTTGGCCATTAGAAGGTAGTGATGGCCGACTTTGGTGCACTAAGGTTGGTTGATACTCTGATGCTAATTAAGATCGACTTTCGAGATGTTTCTCGACCACTTGGTAGTCGTATTGAAATAAAGCCCACAGAAAGATCAATGATATGAGATTCCTAGAACCCTTGGTTATTATTATAGATGGATGAACCCACTCAAATATTGGTAGGGTAGACACCTATACGTCATGCAAGCCTTAAACCTAGGGCTGTGTGATTTGCTTGTGCTTGTTAAACATAACATCATGACATTGCATATCATCTCTAACTATTTCAAGGACCTAGGAATTTATTTTGCTTTGTTTTGTAGGAATTATGGCTTCCGTAGACTATCCGAATCAAGTTCATGGGTATACCTTCTCAACTCAAAGAATTGGTTTGTAAATTCCGATCATGCTCATTTATCAAAAGACATGGTTATCTCGCTTGATTTGGTTATTCCTTTTGAAGAAGATATGATGCACGCCTTATTCCAGCTTCTTCGATCCAAACATCATTGCTTTACATTCCTGATTATCGCTGGTTCCTACCTTGGAAGAGTTCTCTAAGCTACTTGGGATACCTATTCTTGATCATATTCCATTCACCGATTCAGAAAAATCTCCTAAGTACGAAGACATCGCATCAGCATTACATCTGAAGCGATCAGACATTGAAGACAATTGGGAAACAAGAAGCGGAGTTAAGGGTTTACTTGCCAAATTTCTGATAAAGAAAGCTCGAGAATTCGTCAAAGCTATGATTTTCCATGCATTCGAAGACATTTTGGCCTTGCTAATATATGGCTTGGTGCTATTTCCTAATCCAGATCAGTTCATAGACGTGAACGCCATCAAGATATTCCTCACTCATAATCCCTGCCTACCTTACTTGGGACATCCCGATTCTCTCAACACTGATTCCAAACGACAAGGAACTCTCATGTGTTGCATACTGTTACTTTCTAGGTGGTTTATTTCTCACCTTCCTCAATCAGTAATGAAGAACGAGCAAAGATTGAAGTGGTGTCAAAGGCTGATGTCACTCTCTCATTCAAATATCCGTTGGTGTCTCTTTTCTCAAAAGGACTTCACTTTCATTGAGCGCTATGGAGAATTCCCTAATGTACCACTCCTTGGCATAAGGGAGGTATCACCTACAACCCTTCTCTAGCTCTATGTCATTGTTATGCTCAAAGAGATGGTCCTCATGATATGCTTCTCCAAGATATTGTGTTCGACTACAACCACGATATCCGAATCACCAAAGGTTCATACACTGGGGCATGGTAAAGAAGATCGATACCAAGACTTTGGGACACGTAAATTCCATTCCTTAGGAACCCACTCAAATGGGTGCGAGCTCGAGCTCAAAACCTCATGATGCCATTTACACCGTGTGACCAAGAATTATGGAACCTGCTATAGGTGACGAATCTTATATTGTTCTCCATCCGACATGCCTACTAATTTTGAAGACTTGAAGAGATCCCGATTCAAATTTAAAGAAGAAAGGGATACATTCAAGCTCAATGCTATGCAAGCGAGAAGAAGGTACTAGAGTTGACCAAGCTTCTTCACGAGGAGCGAAACATCAACACCTACTTCAACACCAAGAGGAAGCGCCCATGGAGACTTAGAGCTTTAGGATTTTGTTCTTTTATTTTCGAAACTATCTTTGTACTAAAAAACGAAAAGAAAAGAAAAGAAAAAAGAAAACTAATAAAAGTTTGTTCGTGCTTGTTTAACAAATTTAAATTCCTAAGGTCCTTGAAAACATTACATTGCATTTCATAAACATCGCATATCATGACATGGCATTTCATAACAGGTACATTGAAGATCGGTTTTCTCATTCTCTCGCTATTTATTTTAGCAGAAATGGCTCTTGAACAAACTGTCAAAGATCTCCGTGCTCGAATGCCGGCCCAGAAGTGGTCACCAGCTTGGTCCAAGGCCGAAGACTTGAAGAAACTCATCGCCAGAAAGAAGAAGGTCATCGGTGTCCTCAACATGGGAAGACGTCATAAGGGCGGACCTAGGGTGGTCAGCCATTTAGAACTCTCTGACAAGAGCGTTGAAACTGATGAAAGTATCAAGAACAACGAAGAAAGCCATCGCGAGTCTGAAAACAAAGAAGAAGACTATGAGAACGAGCAGTATTCTCA
The DNA here is from genome assembly GCA_021764765.1 of Vicia sativa. Lineage (NCBI taxonomy): Eukaryota > Viridiplantae > Streptophyta > Magnoliopsida > Fabales > Fabaceae > Vicia > Vicia sativa. The sequence continues at coordinate 162,088,675 of CM038793.1, forward strand.
TGAGGATGACAAATACAAACAAATGAAGACCGCTTGAATGTCAGGAAAATTTGAAGATGTCCGGGCTGAATTTTGATGATCTGAGTTTAATTCCTGGTGTGGTGATTCCCCGTAAGTTCAAGGTTCCTACTTTTGCCAAGTATGATGGCATTTCTTGTCCAAAGCTGCATTTGGAGTCCTATGTTCAGAAGACCCATCCTCACACTGATGACAGGAAGCTGTGGATCTATTACTTCCAAGAGAGTTTATCCGGAGCTCAGTTGGAGTGGTATTATCAGCTAGAGAGTGCCCACATCCATACTTGGAATGACTTAGCAGATGCTTTCTACAAGCAGTACCAGTACAATGTTGAACTAGCACCCACTCGCATGCAACTACAGAGCATGTCTATGGGTCGTGATGAGAAATTCAAAGAATATGCTCAGAAATGGAGAGATCTAGTAGGCAGAGTTCAACCACCCTTGTCCAATAGAGAGTTGGTTGATATGTTTATGGGAACATTGACAGGTCCATTCTTCAATCATCTAATTGGAAACTCTTCATCCAGATTCACCGAGCTGATATTGACAGGAGAACGCATTGAGGCTGGAATCAAGAGCGGAAAGATTCAGGTAGAGTCATCTTCAAATGCTGCGCAGAGATCTTCTGGTGGTAAGAAAGAAGCCAATGATGTGTATGGTCAGAAAAGTCGTGTCAAAGCTGACCGTACTCGATCTGTGGGGGAAGTTGTGATCGCCAATCCTACACCAGCGCAACCTCAGTGAAACAACGCGCGTAACCAGAACGCGCCATGAAGACAGTTTACAAAGATCAATATGCCATTGTCGCAAGCATTGCAACACTTGTTGAAGGCAGAGCTGATTACCTTGAGGGATCCTCCTCAACACATTAATACTTCCTCTCTGAAATATAATCCTAATGCCAAGTGTGCATACCACTCCAATAGCCCGGGACATGACACCGACGACTGTTGGGCTCTGAAGAACAAGATTCAGGATATGATTGAAGCTAAAGAAATTGAGTTTGATCCTCCTGTCGAAACTCCGAATGTGATCAACGCACCAATGCCTAACCACGACAAAAGTTCCAATGTTATTGACAAGAACTATTATGTTTTTGATGTGAACGATTTGACTATTCCTCTGATGACTGTTAAGAAGAATCGCCATGTCGTGTCAATCCAGATGCCCAGAATTGTCATTGGTGCCCATCGCACCGACGGATGTGCTTGGTCGAGAAGGCGATTCAATGCATGGATAACCGCCAAGTGCTATTTCGAAACCTTCGCATGTGGAGAATATGTGTGAAGACATGTTTAAGAATCAAGATCAAGATGTGAGAGAAGTCGCTGTAAGTCCGGGATACCTTGGGGCGCCAAGTGGAAAGTTTGATTTCATGGTGAAATATACCGCTCCCAAAAGTTACAAGATCCCAATCGAAGACATCAAGGCAACCGGATGGGGAGACGATTTCCCAGAAGACTATGCTGATGTGAACACAATAAGGATCTCCTCTTCCGATCCTACGCCTAGAGTGGAACCTCTTATCATTACTTCTCCCAGACCAGTTCCATACTCCTCCAACAAAGCTATACCGTGGAACTACGGAGCCGAAGTTTACTATCATGCCGTCAAGCAAGACCTGCTTACCATTGAAGACATCACCACTGAAGCTTCTGATCCTAACATTGACAACATTACCGGATCAAGCAAGTTTCATACCCCAATTTTTGACCTAATATACCACCTCACATATGCATCACTGTATCACTAACAGTTTTAGAATAGAATAGATCGTGTGTGGTTTCTAAAAGTCAAAATCAGGGTTTCTTCAAAATTTCATCTGTTTCAGATGTGATCAATTAGGGTTTGAGTTTCCACTCACCTTAATTGACCTATCTTAATCAATCATCAACATTTGATCTTCAGATTCCCAACTTTTTCTCATGATCTACCATGAATCGACAAATTAGGGTTTTTATCGAGGATAGTGAATCATTGATTTTCTGATCAATGAATGATCTATTTTGCTTGGAGATTGATCTTAACATCTTTAATGCAACATCTTGACCTAATTTCTTGATTCAAAACATCACAAAGTCCATGTTTCTTCATCGACAAATTCAAATCGCTCGATAAAAATTCATCTCGCCGTAAAAGTCAAACTTTGACTTTGGTAAACTTTTTCAAGACCAAACTTTTCAATCATCAAAACATTTCAAATGATCCATCATGATCATAAAAATCAAGAAATTTGAAAACTCAACAAAAAGTCAAATTTGAAAATTTCTAACACTTGAAAAATTTTCAAGTGTTAAAAACATGTTTTTTCCTACTTTCATGGCTATTTTCACATAGATCCTTTTGGAATCGAAAAACTCAAAACATGAAAGTTGTAGCCCTTGTTACAAGATTTCCAAAATGTCCAAGAACTTGCAAAACTATTTTGTCTAGATATACTTTTGATTTTGAAACATAGAGCTCCAAAACCATGGAATTTCAAGTACATGTTTCAAAATTATAAGTCATTTTTGCATTTTTCCTTCTAGAAGCCTTGTCATCACTTAGAGGCAGCTTGTAACTGATAAATATCAGTTTGAATGATTGAGAAGTTGATTGAATCAAAGAAGAAAACTTAACCATGGTTAAAGAAAGTAACTTTTGCATTAAATGCAAAAGATTCCATTATTACCTCTTAACCAAGTTGCAAGTTTCCTTCAATGATATCTTTTCCAAATCATTCAGAAACCTTGGCCTATAAATAGAGGTCATTTCCTCATTTTCAAACCTCACCAAAGCTATCCAAATTAAGCTTTCATTCCTTCTTGCTTAAGTTTCAAGTTTCATAGTTCAAAGTGAGGGATTTTTGCAATTTGCTAATCTTGCAAAATCTGAGAGAAATTAGGTGTCTAACATGTTCTAAACACTAAATAGAACTTGTCTAAAACTTAAAAACAACACAAGAACTACCCAAACTCAGAATCTTTGTTCAAAATTTCAAAGCTTGTAAAAGATGCCTTAACATCCAAACTTCTAATTTGCTCGTGCTAACTGTGATTTTATCATTCAAACATCATCCATACACTTCATATGAGTGATTCAAATCAACATCCATAACCTGTAACATCTCTAACCTCAAATTCAAAGTTCACATCAAGCATCTGCAGTTGGACTTGGGTAGAGAGTTCAGCACCATTTCAAAGCAAGCATAGTGATCAAACACCTTCCATAAGGTTCATGGTGCTATAGTGATCATTAAACAACAACCGAAACCCTAAAAGGGATTTCATTCAAGAGGTAAGCTACTCATACTTTAAACTTTGTAATTTCTAACTTCCAGTTCAAAAATGGCTTGGCCATCTTGTTTCTGCACCATCACTGATCATTAACCCTCAATCAATTGCTTAATTCCATAGCCATACACGATTTCATGTTGATTCTTAGAATTAGGTTCATCCGCCATGTTCAGAATTAATCCTCTTAAACTAAAAATAAATGAAATTAATCATCACCATCATGTTCCTGGGTTTAAAACGAGCAAGTTTGATGTTTACATCATTCAATTTCATCAAGAAACGAAGAACCTATGATTGAATGAAGATTGGATGAAGAGGAAGAACATTGCGCGCGTTTTCTTGTTTTCCAGAAATTCAAATATTTGTTTTATAATATAATAACATGGAATGAGATATATGAACGGATGTATTACCGCCCCAGCTTTTGCCAGCACGCTTTTCATGTCTCCTTTGCCTTGCCTATGGTCCAGGGGTCGAATCCCCCTGTGACCATTTTGTCATTTTTTTTTCATTTTTACCACTTATTTTCTTTACTTTTTCTATCAAACTTCAACACTTTCAAAAACCAATCAAAACTTCTCATTTTGAGATGATTTTTTGCACACTTGTCATTTAATATACCTATTTTATGATTATGTCAAAAAAATCAAAAAATATTCTCTTTTGATTATATTTTCATTAAGTCGAAAATAAGACATTTTAAGTATTCTTAATACTTTTCAAAGATGTTTTCTTTCAAACTTTCAAAACTCAAATCTTTTCAAAACTTCTTGGGAATATACTTCACTTTTCAAAATCATTTTCAAAACCTTTTCAAAACTTTTCATCAAACTTACACACCTTTTTCCATGATCGACTCGATTTAAAGATAAAGTCGAACCAGTTTTTTCCTCGAATTTCTTAATCGATCATGGGCCTCCTCACGTAAGTCCCAACTTTTATGTACATATTCAATTTTCCTTGTACATATACAATCATATTTGTAAATATTCAAGCATAGACGAACTTCTTTCGTTTGTTTTCATTCACTTGTTTATACACCAATTCCATTGGTATTAAGAGAAGAATTATTCCCGGTGAAGCTCCTCTTAAATCAATGGGCCTCCCTTACGGTGTAAGTCCCAACCCTCCTATGTACATATTTATTTCCTTGTACATAAATACCCCTTCGTGTACATATTCATTCCCTTGTACACATTCAAACTTGCAAATAATCACGTTACACTTGCTTTAAACGCTCGTTTTATACACTTGTTTATATTTTCTTCATAAACTCCTGTGAATACATATCATACACTTGTTCATATAACTGTTCAGTTATAACATAACAATTATCCTAACAACTAGGTTCCCTTTTAGCCTCCTCTTAGGCTTCATATAAGAAAACTCATTCATCTGAGTTAGCCTCCTCTTAGGCTTCATATAAGGAAACTCATTCATCTGAGTTAGCCTCCTCTTAGGCTTCATATAAGAAAACTCATTCATCTAAGTTAGCCTCCTCTTAGGCTTCATATAAGAAAACTCATTCATCTGAGTTAGCCTCCTATTAGGCTTCATATAAGAAAACTCATTTACGAGTTTAGCCTCCGCTAGGCTTCATATAAGACAACACCCCCGCCGAGTTAGCCTCCTGGGCTTCGTTCAAAAGAACTCGTTGAGTTTAGCCTTCTTGGGCATCAAACAAGAAAGAGACATGGAAATCTCTTAACAGCCTCCTATTGGGCTTCCAATACAAAGAATCACCCGCTAGTGTCATACCCAAAATTTGCCCTCCATCTACTCAAGAGATTTCATACATCCATACTCAAGGATTCTCAAGAGTTGATCAGACAAACTCTCTCCTAGACAATCAACTCAAATTAGGGTTTGGTATCTCTCAAGTTAAGATGGATTTCCAACATCTCCAATGGTCTTCATGCCTCCTCATATGCTTCAAAGATTCTCCATGTCAAGTTTCAAGCCTCACAAGTCAAGTTTCGCATAATTACTCGATGGTTGAAAGTCAATCAGATTGGACAAAAGTCAACTGTGGTCAACATACCAAACTTCATAATTTTTGGTCAACATCCTCATTTTGAAGTTACATTCATCATTTGATCAAGGGTTGATCATGATTCATCAAGAAAACTCAAGATTTGCTCAAAAGTCAAACTTTCTAAATTAGGGTTTCTAGGTGAAAAGTCAACTGAACTTTGACTGATCATGACTTCCTCATACTTTATCAAAATTTTTTCCACCACCTCTTGTTTTGAAGGAAATTCAATTCTCTACAACTTCATGTCTCACAAGAATGTCCAAAAAATGCTTCAATTGAGAGGTATGGCTCAAAACATTACAGGTCATTTTCAAAGTCAACAAAAAGTCAACTTTTTGTTTTGAAGATATATTGAGAATGGAAACTCCAATTGAGATGAGACCAAAAAGGTTGGTTAGAGGACTCTTAGAGCTTTCCAAAAAGTCCAAGAACACTCAAAAATGTGGAAAATTGAGCAAGATACACTATTCACAAGTTGGGCAATTTTGAAAGAATGCACAAAGAGAGATACTTCTAAAAATCAATTTTTTTGCAAATGGGCTTGTTTTTTCTCCATCCAAACTTATTCCTCATACAATTAGGAATATCCAAGCCCAATGCCACGAATTTTTGATTTATTTTTCTATTTAATTTGTAATTTATTCATTTAAATGCAAATTAAATTTAAAAATAAAGTACAAAATTAAAATTAATTGCAAAGATTGATTTTATTCTTTCCTTGAGACTCAAGTAACCCACAAATGCCAGCAATTTTCGAAAATTGATCAATTTGGCAAGATTGGATTGAGAATTAATCAAATTTTGAAAATTTGATTTTGTGCAAAATCAAATTTGATTTTCATTGAATGTTGATTGATTCTTACCAAAACAATGCCAAATCCTTCCAAAGATAAATACATGATGCATACCACACGAATTAGGGTAGAAATTTTGGCTCAAGAACCCTATTCCAAAGCTCAAAAACTGTGGCAAGCAAGCAATTGGAGATCACACTTCCAAATTTTCAATCAATTTTAAGGTGTCAAACACATTCCTTGACATCTCCGTAATCAATCCGCACTTTTACCTTGCTCAAATCCATCCGTAATCGTAAAACCGTGTTTGGTTTGTTCTTGAAAATTCAAAATCGTGTTTCATTATTCATGCATTATTAACATGTTTTGTTGTTGTTTTGTGATCGTGATGTATTTGCAAACTTTCCGGTGCTTTAATCGAATTTCCATGGCTGTGATGTATAACACCATTGTTAGGGTTTCAACACGCTTTAGGGTTTTCCAAAACAGAAAAATTGGACCATGAGACCTATACCATTGCATCCTAATGATGTCCCGAATCGAACCATGGCCTTAGAACTTATTTATATTATGTTTGCTTGATTTTTGAATTAGCTGAGGATATAGCGTCGAATAACACCGACGCTAGCTTTGAAAATTTGAATCGGGACGATGAAGCTCGCATGTTGAGGAAGCTGGGACGACACTGCCTTGTTTTACTCGATCCGATTTCAAACACGATGCACACATGGCGAGTGGTAAAGGTGCTCACTGCTTCCGCATGCTCTCCCATGACCTGGGTTCGATCCCTATAGGCACCGGTTTTGCATTTCTTTTTCCAAAACTTGCATATTTTCATATTTTTCCTATTTTAATATTTTCATGTTATTTTAATTAATTTCATATTTTTATTTCTGCATTTAAAATTCATCAAAAATTAATTTTCTTTTTATATTACTTTCAGAAAATCTTTATTTAATTTAATAAATTTAAAAATATAATTTTGCATGCATATTTATTTTTATTTATAATTTTGCATTTAAATCATTGTAAATTCATTTTAAATTATTAAATTGCATCTAAAAATCCAAAAATTTATTTTAGCATGTTACATTATTTCCAAGATGTCATATTTTTTCCAATTAAAATTTGCATTTTTCTAACATTTTCTCTTATCTCGATTTCATCATATTTTCCGATTTCTCGCTCGCTTCACGTGTTCTTCCAATTCGGACTTTCTTTACTATTTTCATTTTATTCTCCAATAATGTAATCAGATATGGGATGTAATAGTTTAAAATTAGGTCTTTATTTTCCGCATTTTAAATTATGTATCCGCCCAAAGCCTTGTAATAGCGAGACATTTACCTTCCGCATCTTTACTTTCCGCAATTTACTTTCCGCACCCTATCAATTGCTAGTAACTAGGCGTATGGCAAGATAATAATGAACATAGCCCACTAATTTTCAAGATAACATATTCTCAAATCAACACACTTTCTTTCACACATGCACCCCTTAGGTAATTCTCTCGTTTTTACGATTACAAATGGTCATGTCCTCGAACGTAGAGGCATCCTAGCACCGCTGCCTTCCAAACAAATCATCATAGTCCCTTCGATACAAAGATCATAGACCCACGATGTCGCCTCCGAATACATGATCTTGACCTCGATTGTCGCCACGAAAAATGATGATAGTCCCTTCGAATGCTAGGATACTTCCTACAAGTTGCCTTCGATGACCATCCGATGTCCCTTCGAATGTCCCGCCACATCCAACGAATGGAGTTACCTACCAACTAATGGTACGGCTAACGCTATTCTAAAGGAACGAGAAGTACAAAAACGACCAATTCGAGTGGGTAATAAGTCTTTAGTTGCTTGCTCTAAACCAAATGCTTTCCACACCACACACTTTTCAAAGTTCAAAATTCTTTTCAAAACAAAACATTTCCGAACACTTTGTATACACTCCTACATGAGTCATTACAAAGTCAAAGCGAAATGACTTTTTCAAAATATCTTCACAAACACACGTAGCAATTTTAAAAGGTGATCTAGAGCAACTAAGAGCCCGAGATAACTACGGATGGAAAGGGTGCTAATACCTTCCTTTTCATAACCATTCTCCCGAACTCGTAATCTAACGAAGGTCTTTTTCTGACTTTTACCTTCCTTAATTGGATAAAAATAAAAGTCGGTGGCACTCTTGCTATCCGCACATTTGGATACAAAATCCTATAAAGTCGGCTTCACCGTATCACGCCTAGCATAGAACCCTGAGAGGATGATTTCCCGGTGAAATCACTCTTAAAATCCTAAGAGGATGGTTTCCTGAAACCACTCAAAGCGTAAAGCTAACCATACCCTATAGCTTCCTCTTGAGCTTCATACAAGGACCCTCGATGACCCTAATGCCTTCTCTGGGTTAACAATACAAGGACCCTCGATGACCTCGAATGCCTCCTCTTACAATACAAGGACCCATGGGCTTTAAAAGCATCCCCTAATCCAATCAATTTCTCCTCGAGATTTAGACATTTATCATCTCTATGGAAGAAGTATCTCATCTATCACATCACATACAATCAAAAACTTTTCAAACTCTTTTTCAAACAAAAACATCTCTTAATCGTAAGTGGTAACGCTTGTACACTCAAGCAAAACACCTATAACTTACGATGAAAGATTCAATCAATCAACCTTTCAAAATGTATGTGATGAAATAGATTAGATACATTTTTCATTAAGATGACATTTGTCTTTGTCTCTTAATAACATCCCCTGCTTCCACTAGCATAAGTGGGAACTACGATTGCTCTGACTTTCTCAACATCCCTTTGAGAATATGTAGGCACAGGGTCTCATCCTTGGCGAGCAAATTTCTTTCTCCCTCAAACCAAACAAACCATATCTCCCTTTAGATCCGAGCTACAAATGCTCGATTCCCATTAAGGATATGTATGCGTAAGATCCCAATGGTCTTTATGAGCACAATAATAACAAAACCTAGGATCCCACATAATCTACCTTTTTAAAATCCAAAGTAGAAACTTTCCCAACAATAGAAATAACAATTTAAAACACACAAACATATCAAACATATTCATATATAAAGCTATAGATAACTATATATATTTAGGGTGCTCCATCTATTCCTTTATATAACAAACCCCTTGCCCGAATCTCCCTAATGCGCTAGGCCTAGTTCGCTAGTCGTAATGCATATTATATCAATTGAGGGTATTGTTTTCCCTTTTCATAATCATTTTCTTGTGTTGAAAATAATAAAGCTTGATGCTCGTGACATCTTTATAAACAAATCAAAAGAGTAAATTGTTTCGAGCCAGAGAATCTGAATTCAGATTCGATTCTGTCGCGTGTCACTTTTTAACGCGAACAACAAGGTAACCAGAACCGGAAGAGTATTTTCTCCAGAGATCTCTCCACCAAAAGACACTACGACTCCACCTTGCATTCCAACTCACAAACCAGCCTCAAGCGCGAGGAAAGAACCAAGAACTCATCCTCGCCTACGTATACCAAAGGAAGTTACTGAAGATACCTCCAAGCAAGAAATGGAGGAAATTCTGAAGATAATCAAGAAGAGTGACTACAATGTTGTGGAACAGTTGGGACAGACTTCGTCCAAGATATCCATGTTAGCTCTACTATTGTGCTCTAACGCTCATGCTAAGTCCTTGGTGAAGTCACTGAAGAATGCTCACATACCGCAAGACACTACTACTGATCAATTTGAAGTTTGTATTGCTAGCCTGGCTGCCAGCAACGGTCTAGGCTTCTCTGATGCTGATTTGACTTCTGCCGGAAGGAAACACAACAAAGCCTTGCACATCTCTGTTGAATGCAAGGGCACTACATTGTCTCATGTTTTGGTAGATACCGGTTATGCTCTGAATATCTTACCAAAGAGTGCTTTTGACCGACTTGATGTTGAAGGATTGGTCTTGAAGCCCAGCGACATAATTGTGAGAGCTTTTGATGGTTCTAAACAAACAGTACTTGGAGAGCTCATTCTGCCAGTTAAAGTTGGTTTCTAGACTTTCGACTCCACTTTCTTTGTCATGGACATCCGTCCAGCTTACTCTTGCCTACTTGACGCCTTGATACATGGGCAATTTCTACCTTGCATCGGTCAAGTACCCGTGAAGGGAAGGTTGTTACAAAGATGTGAGGAGGAGTACATGGTAAGCCATCTGCAGTCATTCTGATACCTCGAAATGGTGTAATACGGTGAACTGACTTTGAGATTTTTGTATCGCAAATGTGCGGATAGCAAGAGTCGCCACCGACTTTTATTTTATCCAATTAATGGAAGGTGAAAAGAACAGGAAAAGGCCTTCATTAGATTCTGAGTAAGGGAGAAGGTTATGAAAAGGGAAGGTATTAGCACCCCTTTTCATCCGTAGTTATCTACGGGCTCTTAGTTTCTCTTAGATCACTTTAAAAATGTTGCTTTCTGTGTGTTTGATAAAAATGTTTTGGAAAGGCATTTCGCTTTGACTTTGTAATGATTCATGTAGGAATGTATACAAAGTGTTCTAAATGTTTCGCTTTGAAAAGAGTTTGAACTTTGACAAAAGTGTGTGGTGTGAAAAGTATTTTGTTTGAGCAAGCAACTAAAAGTCTTATTACCTACCTGTAATGGTCGTTTGTGTTTTTACGCTCCTTTAAAATAGTGCTATCCATACCATTAGTTGGTAGGTAACCCTATTCTGGATGTGGAAGGACATTCAAGGGTTATCGAATGGTCATAGAAAGCAACTTGTAGGAAGTATCCTAGCACATTCAAGGGACTATCATCATTTTCGAGGCGACAATCGAGGGTCAAGATCATGTATTCGGAGGCGACATCGTGGGTCTATGATCTTTGTATCAAGGGACTATGATGATTTGTTTTGAAGGCACCCTAGAATACCTCTACGCTCGAGGGACTTGACGATTTGTATTCGTAAGGCAACGAGAGAGAATTACCCTAAGGTATGTGTGAAAAGAGTGTGTCAAATCGATAGTTTTATCTTGGAGTTATGTGTGATCTATGTCCAATTTTATCTTGCCATACACGCCTAATTACTAGTAGTTTATAGGGTGCGGAAATTAAATTGCGGAAAGGTAAAGTGCAGAAAGATAAAGTCCTACGCTATTACATGGCTTTGGGGCGATACATAGTTGAAAAGCGGAAAATAAAAGTCCTAATTAAACTATTACATCCCATAGGCGCTTACATAATTGGAAAAGAAAAGCAATAAAAATCGTCCGAAACGGTATAACCTGTGAACAGATGCAAAATCGGAAAACGGAAGAAAATTGCATAAGAGGAAAATGTTAGTAAAAATAAGCATTTTTGAATGAGAAAAAGCTTTTGTGTTAATAATGACATTAATAAGATAGAATAATTTTTTGGGAATTTTTGGAGTTAATTTGATAATTAAAACAATTAAAAGTCATTTAAATAATTAATTAGAAATTAAATTAAATATGCATGCAAAAATAATAATTTTAATGCTAAAAATTAAATAAATATTTTTCTGATAATTATGCAAAAAATAAATATTTTTTGTTTTTTTTAGATGCATTATAAAAAATATTAAAGATAAATTAAAATGCATGGAAAATATTAAAAGAAAATAGAAACTAGAAAAAGAAATATGTTAGTTTTCTAACTTGCAAAAATACATTGCCATGGCTGGGATTCGAACTCAGGTCCCTTGCTTCACAACGCGCTGCCACGACCAACTGAGCTGGAGCATCCACGTGTTTAAGATTTGCAACGAATTGTTTTTAAACGCTGTTGATTTCTGATTGCCCAGAACACGCGCCAAATCATCATCTTCTTCGTTTGAAAATTCAAACACATAGCGTCGGTCTTTATTCGACGCTAAGGCCCCTGCAAAAATCAAAATCTCATACAAGTAATATAAATGAATTGTGAGTACATGAATCAACTCGTTTTCATCCACTGATCATCCTGGCATGCTTGGTTCGGTCCAATTTTTCCTATTTAGAGAAGCCCTAATTCGAACCAAAAAACCCTAACAATGGTGGTTTTCGTTTCAGGTCATTAAAATACAATTGGGCTACCCAGATAGCTTGCAAACTTGATGCTGATCATGAACAAACAATCAAAAAGTGTTAAAAATGCATGAATAATAGAAATCGATTTTGACAAAAGTTTGACAAACCGAAATCGGGATTGCTTGATTCTTGATGGTTTTGTAACTTGTAAAGAAGGTCTGGATCGACTCAGGAGACCTCAAGGAATGCAATGGAATGCCTGGAATTGGCTGAATCGAGCTGGAACTAGGGCTGCCACTTGCTTGCAATACACAGTTTTTTTGAGTTTGGAATAGGGTTCTTGAGGCAATTTTTCTGTTCTTTCTTGTTGTGTAGGCATTGTATATTTATAGTGGATGGATTTAGGTCTCAATTCAAGAGCAAATAATGATCAATCATGTGAAAAATATTTGATTTTGTATGAAATCAAATCTTCCTTTTTGATCAAATTTCAATCAAATTTGCCAAATCTATGCAAATTTCGAAATTTGCCAGCCTGTGTGAGTTACTTGGACCTCAAGCATGAGAGAAAAATCAATCTTGCATTTAATTTTGATTTTATACCTTATTTTTTAATTTAATTTGTATTTTAAATGAATAAAATCCAAATTAAATAGAAAAATAAAGCTAAAATTCGTGGCATTGGGCTTGGATGTTCCAAATTGTCTAAGGAACAAGTTTGAATGAAGAAAAACTAGGCCCATTTGCAAAATTTTGGATTTTAACAAGTATCTCTCTTTGTGCACTTCTTCAAAAATGCCCAACTTGTGCAAGGTGTATTTTGCTCAATTTTCCACATTTTTGAATGTTCATGGACTTTTTAGAAAGCTCTAAGTGTCCTCTAACCAACCTCTTTGGTTTCATCTCAATTGGAGTTTCCATGCTCAATAAATCTTCAAAACAAAAAGTTGACTTTCTGTTGACTTTGAAAAGGACCTATAATGTTTTGATCCATACCTTCCAAATGAAGCATTTTTTGAACATTCTTGTGAGACATGAAGTTGTAGAGAATTGAATTTCCTTCAAAATGAGAGGTGGTGGAAAAAGTTCTGAGAAAGTATGAAGAAGTTATGCTCAGACAAAGTTCAGTTGACTTTTCACTAAAAACCTCGATTTGGAAAGTTTGACTTTTGAGCAAATCTTGAGTTTTATTGATGAATCATGATCAACCCTTGATCAAATGATGAATGTGACTTCAAATGAGGATGTTGACCAAAATCGTGAATTTTGACTCGTATGTTGACCACGCTTGACTTTTTGTCCATACAACCGATTTTCAACCATCCGAGCAATTATTTGAGGAAACTTGACTTGAGGCTTGAAACTTGACATGGAAAATATTTGAAGCATACGAGGAGGCATGATGACCATTGAGAGGTTGGAAGTCCATCTCGATTCGAGAATTGCCAAACCCTAGTTTGGGTTGATTGTCTAGAGAGGTTTGTCTCGATCAACCTCGAGGAACTTCGAGCATGGGTGTATGAAATGTCTTGAGAAGTAGGAGGGAAAATTTTGGGGTATGACAAATGGAAGGATAATTCTTCGAAACTCTCTGTCAAGCTTTCGAAACAGTTCCAAGGGTCATGCCTGTTGACTCTCCTGTCACTCCTGAAGTTACACAAGTTCCGCCTAGGAAGGCCTCGCTGAAGGATGCTCAAGCTGCAGTTGAAGAAGGAGGTCGTACTATTTGGGGTCAGCTCCCTGATCTTCCTTTCAAATCTAATAAGACTGGTTTAGGCTTTACCACCAAAGGTCAGAAAATGATACGCCGTGAACGTGTCGGCAAACTTCCCTTCCACATCAGCAAGAATGGAGTCCATGCTATAGTAGACGATGACAGCGACTTCGACATCAGCGATTGGATCTTCCCAACTCCCGACGATGGACTCAGCAATTGGAAGACCGAAGACGTCATACCAATCTCCTTTAGACAGGAGTAATTGCTTTTGTTTTCTGTTATGCTTTTCGTTTTCTATGCTTTGAACAATAAACTTTAAAAGCCTAGTGCCTTGCCCGGGGCATCATGGCTCGTTTGTGAGGGTTATTATCTGTCATTTGCATATTTTCATTCAATAAAATCATTGGAATTTTGCATTTAAGTTTTGATTTCTTTATTTTACTTTACTACCCCTTCAAAAAGCTATGTGTTCTTACACACACCCACGTGATAAACTACAGATTCACTCCGAATCTCGTTGATAACAGCTTTGCTATTGCTAAATATGACTTCGATAATCCGATCTACCAAGCCGAAGACGAAGGTGAGGAAGATTGTGAAGTGCCAAGAGAACTTGTCAGAATGCTACAGCAAGAGAATTAGGTTATACAGCCACACGAAGAGCCAATCGAGTTTGTGAATCTAGGTACTGACAAAGACAGAAAAGAAATCAAGATAGGAGCAGGTCTTGAGAACAGTGTCAAGGAAAGATTGGTCCAGATGCTACGAGACTATATCGAGGTTTTTGCTTGGTCCTACGAAGACATGCCAGGTCTAGATATTGACATTGTGGTACACCGATTACCGACGAAAGAAGGTTTTCTCCCTGTGAAACAGAAGGTTCGTCGCATGCGTCCTGAGATGTCAAAGAAAATCAAAGCCGAAGTCATGAAGCAGTTCAATGCCGGTTTCTTAGCCGTTACTTCTTATCCACAATGGGTTGCAAATGTGGTACCTGTACCTAAGAAGGATGGAAAAGTACGAATGTGTGTGGATTACAGAGATTTGAACAGAGCGAGTCCAAAAGACGATTTCCCACTGCCTCATATTGATGTTCTAGTTGACAACACCGCTCAACATAAGGTTTTCTCCTTCATGGATGGTTTCTCCGGATACAATCAGATCAAAATGGCTCCTGAGGACATGGAGAAGACTACTTTCGTTACACAGTAGGGCACATTCTGCTACAAGGTCATACTGTTCGGTCTGAAGAACGTTGGCGCCACTTATCTACGTGCCATGGTGGCATTATTTCATGACATGATTCATCACGAGATAGAGGTCTACGTCGACGACATGATAGCTCGATCACAGGCTGAAGAGGAACATCTCGATCATTTGCGGAAACTATTTGATAGACTGAAGAAGTACAGACTAAGACTTAATCCCAACAAGTGTACTTTTAGGGTCAGATCCGGTAAACTCCTAGGGTTTGTTGTCAGTGGTAAAGGTATTGAAGTTGACCCTGCCAAGGTTAAAGGTATTCAAGAAATGCTAGCGTCCCGCACCGAGAAAGAAGTCAGAGGTTTCATTGGGACGATTGAACTACATTGCCAGGTTCATTGCACATCTAACTGCTACTTGTGAGCCAATCTTCAAGTTACTAAAGAAAGATCAAGTAGTGGAATGGAACGATGATTGCCAGATCGCTTTTGACAAAATCAAGGAGTATCTGCAGAATCCTCCTATCCTGATGCTGCCTGCCGAAGGAAGACCTCTTATCATGTACTTGACAGTATTAGAGAACTCAATGGGGTGTGCGTTGGGGAAACATGACGAGTCTGGTCGAAAAGAGTATGCAATATACTACCTTAGCAAAAAGTTTACCGACTGTGAAACAAGATACTCATAGCTCGAGAAAACTTGCAGCGCTTTGGCTTGGGTTGCTCGCCGACTAAGACAGTATATGTTGACTCACACTACATTGTTGATCTCTAAGATGGATCCGATAAAATACATATTTGAGAACCTGCTCTCTCCGAAAGAATAGAAAGATGGCAAATGATCTTGACCGAATACGACATCCAATATACTTCTCAGAAAACGATCAAAGGAAGTGTAGTAGCTGATCATTTGGCTCATCAAGCCGTAGATGACTACCAGTCTAGGCAGTTCGAGTTTCCAGACGAAGATGTTTTGTTAGTTACTGATTATGAAGAACAGTGCCCGCATTTAAGGACCGAACAAGGAGGGATGGACTATGGTCTTTGATGGAGCCTCAAACGCACTTGGCAATGGCATTGGGGCCATCATTACATCTCCTACAGGCGGACACACGCCTTTCACCGCCAGATTATGTTTTAGGTGCACTAACAACATGGCCGAATACGAAGCGTGCATCATGGGTATCAAAGCTGCCATTGACTTAAGAATCAAATTCTTGCAAGTGTACGGAGACTCAGCTTTGGTGATCAGTCAGATTAAAGGCGAGTGGGATACGAAACATCCGAATCTCATTCCATATCGAGAGCATGTTCTGAGTCTGGTCCCCTACTTCGAAGAGATTACTTTCGATCATATTCCACGAGAAGAGAATCAGTTGGCAGACGCAATAACTACTATGTCGTCTATGTTCAAGGTCAGGTGGGACAACGAAGCTCCCTAAATCATCATCGAAAAGTTTGACGAACCAGCATACTGTCATGAACTTGATACAGAAGAGAACCTTGGTTCTACGAAGTGAAGAAGTATCTCGAGACTCAAGAATGTCCCGCAGGGGCATCTGTCAATGACAAGAAGTTCTTAAGAACATTCGCATCCAAATTCTTTCTTAGCAATGACATCTTATACAAGCGCAACCACGACTTGTGCTTACTCCGATGTGTAGATCAGAAAACTGCAGAGCAGATCATGGAAGAATTACATGAAGGCACATTCAGTACCCATGCCAGTGGATATACAATGGCTAAGAAGATTCCAAGAACAGGTTACTATTGGTCTACCATGGAAGTTGATTGTCACCACTATGCTCGGTCTTGTCACAAATGCCAGATATACGCAGACAAAGTGCATGTACCTCCAGTACCACTGAATGTTTTAACCGCTCCTTGGCCTTTTGCAATGTGGGGCATTGACATGATTGGAGAAATCAAACCTACTGTCTCGAATGGACATCGTTTCATCCTTGTGGAAATTGACTACTTTACCAAGTGGGTGGAAGCAGCCTCGTTCGCATCTGTTACCAAGAATGTTGTGGCTCGATTTATCAAGCATAATCTTATTTGTCGGTACGGCACTCCCGAAAGGAATATCACAAACAATGGTACCAACCTGAACAACAAAATGATCACCGAACTCTGCACGTAGTTCAAGATCAAGCATCACAACTCTTCTCCATATCGGCCTAAAATGAATGGCGCAGTGGAAGCCGCCAACAAGAATATCAAGAAGATTATATAGAAGATGACAGTGACTTACAAGGATTGGCACGAGATGTTCCCATTTTCTCTCCATGGTTATTGCACTACAATACGATCATCTACAGGGGCAACCCCTTCTCTCTCGTATACGGTATGGAAGCAGTCCTGCCTATCAAGGTTCAGATACCCTCAACCAGAGTCCTCTAGGACACAGAGCTAGGCGAAGAGGAATGGATCCAGAATCGCTTCAATCAGATCAACTTGATCGACGAAAAACGACTCGCATCCATCTGCCATGGACAAATTTATCAAAAACGAATGATCAGAGCATTCAACAAGAAAGTCAAGCACCGAGTCTACCAAGTCGGTGACCTAGTAGTCAAGCGCATCATCCTTCCGCAAGGTGATCCCAGGGGCAAATGGACTCCCACCTATGAGGGACCATTTGTAGTCAAAAAGTATTTTCAGACGGAGCTATGATACTTAGCACCATGGATGGAGAAGACTTCCACACCTCGTGAACGCGACATAGTCAAAAATACTACGATAACGAGACCCGCTAGGTCGATCGACCTAGGTAAAAATAGGGTATCCTCTAACCAAAGAGGTTCGGGCAAAAGTTAAGGATATATACAAAACATGTACACCCGCAAGTCAAAACCCGAAAAGGCTTGGGCAAAAAGGGTATCCTTGTAGATCAAAACCCGAAGGGCGGTCTAGGCAAAAGTTAGGATTTAAGCGCACGACTATGTCTCGCCCGATCACCTACTTACGTATACGACTACTATCAGCATTCAAGATTCAAATGGCGAAAATCAATTCACTCACTTTCTACTGACAACAAGGAGATGAGATAGTCGAAATATATGAGCACTAGCATAGTTGAAAATTGACGAGATTATTTCCGCATAGCTTTTTACTTTCACTATATACAAACTGCTTGGCCATACGCCACCTTTCAAAATTAATGCAAATTCTTTCTTTTACAGTGTTCATTATTGTTGTTTTTTGCATAAAGTCCAATGATTGCTTTGAATGATTGTATGCATTTGACAATAAACATCTGTTCACAAACATACAAAAAACGAACGAACGAAAGTAGTTACTACAGATTCTAGGAATTGAGATGACGACTAAAGTCACCAATGCATCCCCCGCAGGTTACTTTAACAAGAGTACAATCCCCACAGAGCCGTCAATCCTTCTCCGACGAAGTACTAATCTCCTCCCGCTAGCGTTCCAATACTTCAAGCTTCATCGCATTAGTCCCCGAGCCGTGATCTTAACTAGCTTCACCTTGTTACATTAGTCTCCGAGCAATAACAGTTCATCTCGTATACGCAAAGATATTTATCCCCAGCAGAATATCTCCCAATGATTATCATTCCCCGACAGCAGCAATATCCATTCTTGAAACTTGGTCAGATAGTGCATCAGAGAAACCCTACGTCTCTTTTATTCCCCAGCCAGAGGTTTCAACAAACTTCAGATTCATCACCTCAAAGGAATCTTCGAACCTCGACTCCAAACAATAATCAGATATTCCCCAACAGGTAACTATATCCTGTCAAAGTTAACTATATCCTAATCTTCGAACCTCGCATGCATCATAATCTGCATAAAGCTAACTATATCCTGTCAAAGTTTTATTTTCTCCAACAGGTAAAAGATATGTTCCAAATGGAAGGTCAAGGATTAATACCCGAAACAAGACGGGGAACCCAATCTGAAAGACCATACAAATCTTTTCCAAACAGAAGGTCGAAGATTAATACCCGAAACAAGACGGGGAACCCAATCTGAAAGACCATACAAATCTTTTCCAAATGGAAGGTCGAAGATTAATACCCGAAACAAGACGGGGAACCCAATTTGAAAGACCATATAAATCTTTTCCAAATGGAAGGTCCAAGATTAATACCCGAAACAAGACGGGGAACCCAATCTAAAAGACCATACCAATCTTTTCCAAATGGAAGGTCCAGGATTAATGCCCGAAACAAGACGGGGAACCCTATCTGAAAGACCATACAAGTTGTCTTCCGACAACAGGCATTTGATCAACACCCGAAGCAAGACGGGAAAGCTATCCACATTCTGCCAAATATCTACTTCAGAATATCCAGGACAAAGGTTTATTCTGACTCTCTCTCTCATTATCAACAGCAACTACAAAGTCTAGCGTACGACTCAGTTTCCCCGGATGGCATCTTTAAGCCCATCTCCGACTATTTGTCGACATCTCTCTACCTTCAGAATGCTGCATATTTGATTAAAAATCAATACCTACCATTAGCTTCATTCAAAGACGGACATGGAGTCTAACGTACGACTCATCCCCCAACATCATTCTCTCCTGATGGCATCTTAAGCCCATCTCCGATGTTTATTCTATTCAAACGATGTTCGCGAGTCTAGCATACGACTCACTCTCCAGCAACAACTTCTCCAAATGGCATCTGTAAGCCCATTCCAACGCATCATCAACAAACAACGAGTGCAAATTTTCAGGTGTACTCGAGTGTTCAATCATCTTCTACCTTCAGGTCACAAAAGGCAAGCATGCCAATCTAACCCTTCCAGTATAAGAAGATTGAACAGGGGAAACTGTCATACCCCAAAATTTTCCCTCTTATTTCTCAAGACATTCCACATATCCCTACTCAAGGATTTCACAAGGATTGATCAGACAAACCCTCTCCTAAGCAGTTAATCCAAACTAGGGTTTTGGCCATTCTCAAATCAAGGTGGGCTTCTAACACTTCCAGTGGCCATCATGCCTCATCATATTCTTCAAAGAATCTCCATGTCAAGTTTCAAGCCTTACAAGTCAAGTTTCCTCAGACAATTGCTCAGATGGTTGAAAATCAGTATTGATAAAAGTCAATCGTGGTCAACATACAACAAACTTCATAATTTTTGGTCAACATCAATATTTTGAAGTGATATTCATCATTTGATCAAGGGTTGATCATGATTCATCAAGAAAATTCAAGAATTGATCAAAATCAAAGTTTCTAAATTGGGCTTTCTTAGACAAAAGTCAACAGAACTTTGACCAGGCATAACTTTTACATACTTTATCAGAAATTTTTCCACCACAACTCATTTTGAAGAGAATTCAATTCTCTACAACTTCATGTCTCACAAGCTTGGGCAGGAATTGCTTCATTTGGAAGTCATGGATCAAAATATTACAGGTCCTTTTAAAAGTCAACAAAAAGTCAACTTTTTGTAAAGAAGTGTTCATGAGCATGCAAACACCAATGAAGATGAAACCAAAAAGGCTGCTTAGAGGACATCTTGAGCTTTCTAAAAAGTCAAAGAACACCCAAAAATGTTAAAAATTAAGCAAGATATACCTTGCACAAGTTGAGCATTTTTGAGGAGGTGCACAAAGAGAAATACTTGACAAAACCATTTTTTTTGCAAATGGGCCTAACTTTTCTTGATTCAAACATGTTCCTTAGCTGAATTGGAACCTCCAAGCCCAAGGCCACGAATTTATCTTTTATTTTTTATTTATTTTGGATTTTTAATCATTTAAAAGCCAATTTAATTAAAATAAAAGATAGAAAATCAAAATTAATTGCAAGGTGGATTTTCTCTCATTCTTGAGGTCCAAGCAGGCCATACAAACTGTCAATTTCGAAATTGCATTGATTGGAAAAGGAATTGAATGAGATTTGATCAAAAAAGGCAATATTTGGTTTCATTCCAAATCAAATATTTTCTCATTGATTGGCATATAATTTCTTCATAATTCTTGACCTAATTCACTCTACTATAAGTACATGTTGCATCCACAAGCACAAAGGACGAAATCGCCTCCAAGAACCCTAAAAAGCTTCAAAAACCGTGGATACAAGGAAGTGGCAGCCAGGTTTTGGATCAATTCAAGCCAAACAAAGTGTTCCAACACATTCCTTGATACTCAAGCTTTTCCAATCATTACCACCATCAACAAGCCTTAATCACGAAAACATGATTTCGGTTGAACACTCTAACTCAAATTCGATTTTTGATTTTCATGCATATTTAATGTGTTTTGATTGTTTGTTTGTGTTTAGAATGAAGTTTCAAACTTTCTCGATAGGTTAATGGAGTTTAGACACGTGAATCATGACTTGCCATTGTTAGGTTCATAAGCTCCAATTGGGGTTTTCTGGAATAGGAAAAATTGGACGAAACCAATGATCCCAGCATGTTCAGGGGATCAAACCGAGCTGATCCATGTCCCCATAACAAATTTATGTTGCATATTTTTGGATTTTGATTTTTGCAGGTGTTATAGCTACGGACAATCTGTTGGTAAATGCTTTAGCTACGAACCAAAACTGTAGCTAAAAGTTTAAATATTCAAACGAGGAAGATGAAGATCTTGGCGCGGTTTTTGAAAGTTGGTTTTCAGAAAATTAACTCGTTTATAATTATTTTGTTTCATCCCACTAACACGAATGCAGGTTAGCTCAGATGGCAAAGACAACGCGCGTATATCCAGGAGGACCTGGCTTTGAACCTTGGCTCCTCAACATATTTTTTACAACTTGCAAAACTAACCTTTTTCTTATTTCTTTTTATATTTTTCCTTTTAATTTAATTTCTTTTCAAATAATTTTCTAATGCATTAAAAAATCACCAAAAATATTTTCTTTTTGCATTTAGGATAGAAAAATGTTTATTTAATTTTTGACATAAAAATTAATATTTTTGCATGCATATTTTAATTAATTGTTAATTAACCATAAAATTGACTTTTAATTGCTTTTCCTTATTAAAATCAACTCAGAAAATTCCCAAAGATTGTTCTATCATCTAATTAGGATTACTAACTTAAAAACTTTTTCCTAACTCAAAAATATTTTTTTTACTAACACATTTTCTCTTATGCGAATTCTTTTCTTTTCCCGATTATTATGTATCTGCTTCCAGGTTGTAATAGTTACGATTAATTTTCTCGCATTCTTTTTTCCAATATTATGTAGCTGCTCATGGGATGTAATAGGTTAATTAGGATTTACTTTCCGCACTCCTATATTATGTAACTGCCCCAAAGCCATGTAAAAGCGTAGGATTTACTTTCCGCACTTTAATTTTTGCAATTTACTTTTCGCACCCATATAAACTGCTAGTAACTAGGCGTGTATGGCAAGATAAAAACGAACATTGATCACTTCTAATTCCAAGATAATATATCTGAATCCAACACACCCTCTTCACACATGCACCCCTAGGCTATTCTCTCTCGTTGCCTTTCAAATAAATGGTCAAGTCCCTCGAACGTAGAGGTATCCTAGCACCGTTGCCTACAAACATATCATCATAGTCCCTTCGATACAAAGATCATAGTCCCTCGACGTGGCCTACGAATACATGATCTCGCCCCTCGATTGTTGCCTTACGAAAAGTGATGATCGTCCCTTCGAATGTGCTAGGATACTCCTACAAGTTGCCTTCTATGACCATCCGATGTCCCTTCGAATGTCCCTTTACATCCAACGAATAGGGTTACCTACCAACTAATGGTATGGATAACACTATTCTAAAGGAAAGTCAAATAACACGGAAACGACCATTCTGAGTAGGTAATAAGACTTTTTGTTGCTTGCTCCATCAAAACATCTTTTTCACACCTCACACTGTTTTTACAAATTTAAAACACTTTTTTCAAAACGAAACATTTCCAAACACTTCGTATACATTCCAGCGTGAATCATTACGAAGTCAAAGCGAAATGCCTTTTCAAAAACATTTTCAAACACACACACACAGAAAGCAAATTTTAAAGATGAGCTAAAGCAACTAAGAGCCCGTAGATAACTACGGATGGAAAGGGGTGCTAATACCTTCCCTTTTCATAACCTTCTCCCTTAATCAGAATCTAACGAAGGTCTTTTCCTGTTCTTTTCACCTTCCCTTAATTGGATAAAAGAAAAGTCGGTGGCGACTCTTGCTATCCACAACATTTGCGATCGAAAGCAAAAAAATTCCAAAGTCAGTTCTTCCACCGTATTACAATCACGAACGTTGGTGAAGAACAACGTCTCTACTCAGTCCACACGAACAGATCGGTCTCAGTCACAATGCTAGTTGATCACGAACGAAAGCTTTGAGTGAGAGAGTGAGCGAAAATACGGCTAGGGTTGCAAGATCGAGTTTTGATTAAGTGAAATTCTTCAGCACAAGGGTCCTATTTATAGAACCACAAGTACGGGATGCAAGCTAAAAGCCCAATAAAGGCTATAAGCTAAAAGCCCAATAATCATAAGAGTATCATTCCTTATGAAGTACCATATATCACTTAATCGCGTGGTACCTTACCATATTTCGTATTCCAATTAAGTTAGAGGCATCCTTGGAAGCTATCATCCAGGGGGAGAAGGAATCTCTGCGAGCATACATCGAGAGGTTCAATAAAGAAGCCATCCAAGTTTCTACCACGAACGACATGAAGAAATATCTCCTTGCGAAGGCCGTCGGAATCGAAATCCCACCCACGCTAGAGGCTTTCCTCCTAAAGGCTTAAGCATACATCCAATATGAAGAAAAAGAGGCAGCCAACTGTACCCGTGATACCCGACATAAAGAGTATGTCAAAGGTTCAAAGAGCGAAGACACCTCGACATCTCGTCGAGGGGAGAGAGAAGACGGGAAGACAAACCCCGTGACTCTAGAGACCAGAAGGGGCCAGTCGGTCGATTCAGAGATTATACCCCTCTCACTATATCTCGGGAACGTATCCTAACCGATTGTGCAAACTCCGTGTTCAAACAAGGCAGAATACGTTTCCCCCAGCAGACCCCGGAGAAACCGGTGACCGGTAAAAGCAAATATTGCAGATTTCATAGAAGTCACAGAAACGTGACAAACGACTACATCCACCTGAAGGATGCGATTAAAATCCTAATTAGAGACGGGCATCTCAAGCAATACAAGAAGAAGGATGCTACAAAAGAGAAAGCTCCTCGTCCAGCAAGGTCGAGAAAGAAAAACCCACTGAAGAGTCTTTCATGCCCATAACTATGAGCATATCCAGGCCAAAAGACTTCATCTTTATTGACCTTGATACTACCCCGACATACTTTGGTGCTCACAGCCCCTGGGAGTATTTCCCCACGGTCATGGTCACCTCTGGTGGATGTTTTACCAAAAACACCATCGGGTCAATTAAAAGAAGGTTTGATGATCTCGTCAAGACAAGTTCAGATTTGGGCGCTACCCTCAATAAAATTCAAGGCAATTCTCACCCACTGGACTTTTACAAGGAAAAACTACCTGGGGGAGCCCCAAATGCAAATATTCCCCTGCTGGTGCATACTCGGATGGCTAACTTCGATGTTAGACGGATATTGGTCGATCAAGGGAGTTCGGCCGATATCATGTACACTCAGCTCTTCCGCACGTTGCAACTCAACGAGACCCACCTGACGCCTTACATCGGCTCAGATTTGCAGGGGTTCAACGGATCCATAACGAAACTGTGGGGGTACGTAGAACTGATCGTGACCTTCGGCGCTAGGGAGACGGCCAGGTTAATCAAAACGCAGTTCCTGGTGGTTGATTGTCCGTCCTTATATCAGTGCATTTTTGGATTACCCACCCTCGCAGAGCTGATTGCGGTACCGTCTACAGTCCACCTAAAGATGAAATATTACACAGCGAGCAGGAAAGTAGCAACCTTGCATGGAGATATCCAGGCATCCCGAAGATGCTTCGAGGCATCCTCGAAAGGCATGGACTATATCAATCCCCAACCATAGGTCAGAGGTAGAATCACCTGTTCCTATCAGCTCGGAGGGACCCGAAAAACAGAACATGCAACCAATTCTAGATAGTGAGTTTGAGCTCGTACCGCTCGGTGTCAACCCAAGCAAAGGATTCAAGATAGGAGCTGATCTTCCAAAATTGGTCCGGAACCAGCTCAAAGCTTGTTTGAAGGACAACACGGACCTCTTCGCTTGGAGTGTGGCAGAAATGCTCGGTCTCGATCCATAGGTAGCATGTCACCATCTGACGATTGATCCCGCCCTTAGGGTCGTAGCATAACGCAGGCGAAAGTAGTCCCCAGAAAAAATTGAGGCTGCCGAGCAAGCTATTAGGGACCTTCTAGAGGCCAACTTTTTTTCGGAAGCCCAATATACTACTTGGCTGTCCAACCCTGTACTTGTCAAAAAGAATAATGGAAAATGGAGCATGTGCATAGATTACTATGATCTCAATAAGGTGTGTCCTAAGGATGCCTACCCCTTGCCTAACATTGATAAACTCGTTGACAATTCTGCAGGTTTTAAATTGCTTTCGTTCATGGACGCCTATTTTGGCTATAACCAGATCCCCATGGCCAAAATGAACAAAGTCTATACGACCTTCATGATCGAATTGGGCAACTATCACTACAATGTGATGCCCTTCGACCTGAAGAATGCTGGCGCAACTTATCAACGAATGACGAACAAAGTCTTCAAGGGCGAAATTGGGGACATGTTCAAAGTGTATATGGAAGATATGATCGTAAAATCCCAGGAGGAGGTCGATCACGCCCTACACCTTCGAAAAGTCTTCGACCAATCCAGAAGAGTCAAAATAAGGTTCAGCCTCGAGAAGTGCACCTTCGGAGTTCAGGACGGTAAGTTCCTCGGCTTCTATCTCACTGAGTGTGGCATAAAGGCGAACCCCGACAAGTGTCGGACATTCTCTGAACTGCCCACTCCGAAGTCCAAAAACTCTATTCAAGTACTCAACGGGATGCTCACTTCATTGTCATGATTCGTCGCGAGGTCGGCACAACACGCACCCCTGTTCTTCAAACTTCTAAGGAAATAGGATGTGTTCGACTGGACCGAAGAGTGAGAACAAGCCCTACTTCAACTCAAGCAAACCCTATTGCAACCTCCCGTTTCGTCTCGACCAAACAAAGAAGAAATGTTGTACCTGTACTTGATCATAACGCTCGAGTCCGTTAGCGCGGCCCTCATCCGAGAAACCCCGAAAGGTCAGAAACCGATCTACTTCACAAGTAAAGCCCTACAAGGGCCCGGAATAAGATACCAACAGATCGAAAAGATATCCCTCGAATAATCAACGCATCAAGACGACTCGAACACTATTTCTTAGTGCACACCATCATAGTTAAAACAGATCAACCCATGAAGCAACTATTAGGTAGTCTGGACATGGTCGGACGAATGCTCAAATGGTCCTATAGCTATCTGAGTTCGATATTAAGTACGAAAGAAGAATGGCCCTCAAAGCATAGGTCCTTGTCGATTTCGTGGCAGAAATGACCTTCCCCACTTCCCAAGAAGGGACCAAGAAATGGACGATATTCGTCGACGGTGCCTCCATCTCGACTAGCAGCGGGGCAGGCATAATTCTAGAAATTAAAGAAGGAATCATCGTAGAAGTGTCCCTCTCCCCTCATTCCCCACTTCCAAAAACCAAGCAGAGTATGAATCCTTCCTCGTCGGTCTCCTCCTTGCCAAGGATATGGGAACCAAAGAGGTCAAAATCCTCACGGATTCATAACTCGTGGCCTCCCATGTTCGAGGCGAATACCATGTAAAGAATGATCAGCTAGACAAATACTGGAGCCTCGTACAAGACAACATGAAAAAGTTCGTCTCAATCGATGTACAACATATTGTCATACCCCAAAATTTGCCCTCCATCTACTCAAGAGATTTCATACATCTATACTCAAGGATTCCTCAAGAGTTGATCAGACAAACTCTCTCCTAGACAATCAACCCAAATTAGGGTTTGGTATCTCTCAAGTCAAGATGGACTTCCAACATCTCCAATGGTCTTCATGCCTCCTCATATGCTTCAAAGATTCTCCATGTCAAGTTTCAAGCTTCACAGATCAAGTTTCCTCATAATTGCTCGATGGTTGAAAATCTGTGTATTGGACAAAAGTCAATCGTGGTCAACATACAGTCAAACTTCATAATTTTTGGTCAACATCCTCATTTTGAAGTTACATTCATCATTTGATCAAGGTTTGATCATGATTCATCAAGAAAACTCAAGATTTGCTCAAAAGTCAAACTTTCTAAATTAGGGTTTCTAGGTGAAAAGTCAATCAACTTTGACCGATCATAACTTTCTCATACTTTCTCGTAAATTTTTCCACCACCTCTTGTTTTGAAGGAAATTCAATTTCTACAACTTCATGTCTCACAAGAATGTCCAAAAATGCTTCATTTGAGAGGTATAGCTCAAAACATTACAGGTCATTTTCAAAGTCAACAAAAAGTCAACTTTTTGTTTTGAAGATATATTGAGCATGGTAACTCCAATTGAGATGAGACCAAAAAGGTTGGTTAGATGACTCTTAGAGCTTTCCAAAAAGTCCAAGAAAACTAAAAAATGTGGAAAATTGAGCAAGATACGCTATTCAGAAGTTGGGCAATTTTGGACAATTGCACAAAAGGACATTTTGGTCAAAATGCAAAATTTTCCAAATGGGCCTATAATCTTTTGATCCAAACTTGTTCATGACATTATTCTTGACCCATAAATGCTTGGCCTTGGTAATTTTCTATTTTTATGATTTATATTTGAATTTTATAACATTTAATTCAAAAATAAATTATATAAAATATGAAAATTAAGTATTTTTTCCAAAAGGGCTGATTTTATATCTTCCTTAATGTCCAAGAAAGCCCAAGACTCTTGCCAAATTCGTGCTAGCCATGGCATTCATGAGAAAATCAATTTTTTTCAAATATTTGATTTGTTTTAAAGAGAAAATATTTGCACATTGATTATTCAATCTTTTTTCACTCTCTTTGCCATCCAAATTTTCTCTATAAATACCTAGCAAGTACACAAGCAAGCAACACGAAACCCTAGCCCAAGAGAGAGTCCTTATTTTGCCAAATTTTTCTCAAAACTTGAGAAAATCGAATTCCAAATTGCAGTGTTTCCCCGATCTAGCCATCCATTCTTGCTCGTGAGGTTCCCAAAGAAGCAAAACAATCCTTACTCAAGCCTACAACTGCCCAGAACGTGACATCTATCAAGCTCCGATTTGGTATTTGTTTGATTTTCGATTTTCATAATCCATGCATCATTAACCGTTTTTGCTTGCTTGTTTGAATTCAGGGTGTCCATTAGAACGTATTTGACGCTTTACATGTGAGGTTCCATGTGGAAATCACAAATCACCATGGTTAGGTTGTTTCGGACTGTTTGATTCGAACCGGTTCATACAAGTGTTTTTAGCCAAAACTAAGGTCACCAATGGATCGTGGAGGTTCGGTTTAGGGGACAAGGTCCTTCTTTCTTTTAAATTTCAGATTTTGCAGTTGTAAAGTCACACGCCGGAGAAGACCGAGCTAGGGCTCCGCCTGACTGGGCTGACCCATGAGGGCGCGTGGCAGCCCAAGCTCGATTCGCTCCTTCGGCCACCGACCCCACATGTCGATTATTGAATTTTAATCCATGACACGTAAACGCCTTATTCAATTAATTCCGCTTCAAACACCAAGTGCAACATGGCGCAGAAGCTATGCTGGGTGATGGAGATTCTCTCAAAGGTCTCTGTTCAAGTCTTGGCAAGACCAATCTCTTTTCCTTTTTCTCAAACTTGCACTATTTTCATATTTTCTTTTATTTTAATATTTGCATGTTATTTTAATTAATTTCATAATTTTTATTCTGCATTAAAAAATCATCAAAAATTAATTTTCTTTTTTGCATTATTTTCAGAAAACCTTTATTTAATTTATAAAATTAAAAAATACAATTTTGCATGCATATTTATTTTTATTCATAATTTTGCATTTTAATCACATTTAATTCATTTTAAATTATTAAATTGCATCCAAAAAATCCCAAAAATTTATTTTAGCATATTTATATTATTTCCAGCATGTAATAATTTTCTCATATAAAAATTTGCATTTTTCTAACATTTTTTCTCTTGTTCGATTCATATCGTATTTTCCGATTTCTCATTCCTTTACAGGTTGACCCGATTCAGACGTTCTTTCTTTGTCATTTTATTTTTCAATAATGTAACTGTTCATGGGATGTAATAGTTTAAATTAGGTTTTTATTTTCCTCAAGTTTAAATTATGTATCTGCCCCAAAGCCTTGTAATAGCGTAGGATTTACCTTTCCGCATCTTTACATTCCGCAATTTACTTTCCGCACCCTATCAATTGCTAGTAACTAGGCGTGTATGGCAAGATAATAATGAACATAGCCCACTAATTTTCAAGATAAAATCTCTGAAATCAACACACTTTTTTCACATATACACCCCTTAGGGTAATTCTCTCTCGTTGCCTTACGAATTCAAATGGTCATGTCCCTCGAACGTAGAGGTATTCTAGCACCGTTGCCTTCCAAACAAATCATCATAGTCCCTTAGATACAAAGATCATAAGACCCACGATGTCGCCTCCGAATACATGATCTTGACCCTCGATTGTCGCCTTTAAAATGATGATAGTCCCTTCGAATGTGCTAGAATACTTCCTACAAGTTGCCTTCTATGACTATCCGATGTCCCTTCGAATGTCCCGCTTACATCCAACGAATGGAGCTAACTACTAACTAATGGTAAGGTGTCATACCCCAAAATTTTCCCTCCATCTATTCAAGAGATTTCATACATCTATGCTCAAGGATTCCTTAAGAGTTGATCAGACAAACTCTCTCCTAGACAATCAACCCAAACTAGGGTTTGGTATCTCTCAAGTCAAGATGGATTTCCAACATCTCCAATGGCCTTCATGCCTCCTCATATGCTTCAAAGATTCTCCATGTCAAGTTTCAAGCCTCACAAGTCAAGTTTCTCGCATAATTGCTCGATGGTTGAAAATCGTGTATTGGACAAAAGTCAATTGTGGTCAACATACAGTCAAACTTCATAATTTTTGGTCAACATCCTCATTTTGAAGTTACATTCATCATTTTATCAAGGGTTGATCATGATTCATCAAGAAAACTCAAGATTTGCTCAAAAGTCAAACTTTCTAAATTAGGGTTTCTAGTGAAAAGTCAATCGAACTTTGACCGATCATAACTTTCTCATACTTTCTCGTAAATCTTCCCACCAAAGCTCATTTTGAAGGAAATTCAATTTCTACAACTTCATGTCTCACAAGAATGTCCAAAAATGCTTCATTTGAGAGGTATAGCTCAAAACATTACTGTGTCATTTTCAAAGTCAACAAAAGTCAACTTTTGTTTTGAAGATATATTGAGCATGGTAACTCCAATTGAGATGAGACAAAAGACATTGTTTAGAGGACTCTTAGAGATTTCCAAAAGTCCAAGAACACTCAAAATGTGGAAAATTGAGCAAGATACACCATTCGAAGTTGGGCAATTTTGGACAATTGCACAAAAGGACATTTTGGTCAAAATGCAAAATTTTCCAAATGGGCCTATAATCTTTTGATCCAAACTTGTTCATGACAATATTCTTGACCCATAAATGCTTATATTGGTGATTTTCTATTTTCATGATTTATATTTGAATTTTATAACATTTAATTCAAAAAAAATGTAAAATATGAAAATTAAGTTTTTTTTCAAATAAGTTGGATTTATATCTCTCTTAATGTCCAAGAAAGCCCACAACCATTACCAAATTCGTGGCTCATGCATATGGAAAGAAAAAATCAAGTTTTTAAAGAAAATTGATTTTATTTATTGGAAAATATTTGCACATTCAATTTCCAATCTTTTTTCCTTGTTTTTTCTCTTCCAATCTCTTCTATAAATTGCCAGCATTGTGTACAAACCAGAGGAAGGAACCCTAACCTAAAAACAAACCCAAACTCTTGCAAATTTTTTCAAGATTCTTGGAAATTCGAATTTCAAATTCCAGCCTTTCTCAACCTCTTCCAGCCATCCAAACGTGCTCAGGGGGTAAGTATGAGTAAGAATACATCATTGGTATTGATTAAAACAAGCTAAATCGTGCCATACACATTCATACATATTTGAATTTTTCTTGAAATTGCATTTTATTATTCTGCGTGCTTTAATCGTTTCTAATGGTTTGAATGTGTTCATGAGGTTATACTTGACTAATCTGGGCCATCGTTTGAGAGGTTGAACGTGAGAATCGCGGTTTGCCATGTTTAGGTTTTTGAACTGCTTGCTCGAACCTGACATGTGCCTTTTCGTGCAAACTAACACCGCCATCGTGTTCGCAGCCTCGATTTAGGGGGTAGGGTACTCTTTCCTTTTTATTCCACGATTTTGGGTGTTTGACGCTTTTGCTCATCGGAGAAGACGACCGAGCTAGGCCCTGCGCCGCTGACCGATTCAGACCATGAGGCATGCGTGGCAAAAGCGAGCAATCCGATTCGCCCATTCACCCAATGGGTCCACTCATGGTCGATTTTGACTTACAATCGCTGACACGCTTACACTTATAATCACGTGTTTCCATTCTCCGACACCAAGTGCAAGCCGTCCCTGGTTAAGGCGTTGTTTTGAGGAGATTCTCCAGGAGGTCATGGGTTCGAGCCTTGCCAGCACCAGTTTTGTCATTCCTTTTCCAAAACTTGCATATTTTCTATATTTTCCTAATTTATTTAATATTTTGCATCCTATTTTAATTCTTTTCATGATTTTTATTCGGCCTTAAAAAATTACCAAAATATAATTTTTTTTTTTGCATTTATTTTCTAAAAATGTTTATTTAATTTAATAAATTTAAAAATATCTTTTTGCATGCATATTTATTTTTATTTTTATTTTAGCATTTAAATCATTATAAATTCATTTTAAATTATTATTTATGCATTAAAAAATCCCAAAAAATTATTTTAGCATATTTATCTTATTTCCAACATATAACAATTTTCTCATATTTAAATTTGCATTTTTCTAACATTTTTTCTCTTGTTCGATTCATATTGCATTTTCCGATTTCTTCTTCTTGTACAGGTTGATCCGATTCGATTTATTTCTCTTTATCATTTTATCATTCTTATTTTCCAATAATGTAATCAGATATGGGATGTAATAGTTTAATTTAGGATTTTATTTTCCGCATTTTAAATTATGTATCGCCTAAAGCCATGTAATAGCGTAGGACATTTACATTTCGCACTTTACATTCCGCATTTTACTTTCCGCACCTTATAAATTGCTAGTAATTAGGCGGTATGGCAAGATAATAATTGGACGTAGCTCACACTAATCTTCAAGATAACATAATGAATTTGACACACTTCTTTCACACATGCACCCTTAGGGTAATCTCTCGATGCTTTCGAATTCACATGGTCATGTCCTCGAGCGTAGAGGTATTCTAGCACCGTTGCCTTCCAAACAAATCATCATAGTCCCTTCGATACAAAGATCATAAGACCCACGATGTCGCCTCCGAATACATGATCTTGACCCTCGATTGTCGCCTACGAAAAATGATGATAGTCCCTTCGAATGTGCTAGGATACTTCCTACAAGTTGCTTTCTATGACCATCCGATGTCCCTTCGAATGACCCGCTTACATCCAACGAATGGAGCTAACTACTAACTAATGGTATGGCTAGCGCTATTCTAAAGGAATGTAAAAGTACAACAAAACGACCAATTTTGAGTGGGTAAATAAGTCTTTTAGTTGCTTGCTCTATCAAATGCTTTTCACACCACAGATTTTTATCAAAGTTCAAAACTCTTTTCAAAACGAAACATTTCCGAACACTTTGTATACACTCCTACATGAGTCATTACAAAGTCAAAGCGAAATGCCTTTCTTCAAAACATTCTTTGTCAAACACACATAAAGCAAATTTTAAAAAGGTGATCTAGAGCAACTAAGAGCCCGTAGATAACTACGGATGGAAAGGGGTGCTAATACCTTCCCTTTTCATAACCATTCTCCCGAACTCGTAATCTAACGAAGGTCTTTTTCTCTACTTTTACCTTCCTTAATTGGATAAAATAAAAGTCGGTGGCGACTCTTGCTATCCGCACATTTGGATACAAAATCCTACAAAGTCAGCTTCACCGTGACATGTAATCGCGACTACTGGGACACACCCAAAAGAGAGAATTACCTTAGGGATTTCTAGATAAATTTGATTGCTTTTTGTTTGACTTGTATGCTTTATCTTTAAGGGTTGCTTGGGTATTATATTGTTGGGGGATCCTACACCCGGATCCGGGTTTCCTTTTAGGTAAGTAGCATTAGATCATCGCGACCGCTAGACGTATAACTAAACGGTCAACATGATGGCTACGTTAGCGTGGCACTTTGGTTGTCCCGATACTCTTCATTCCCAAGTTGAAGATAGTATTTGGCTTCTGCGTGGTGTCATCAAGCGCTAACTAAACTTTTAGAACCTTAATTGACCCATCTTAGCCATTAGAAGGTAGTGAGATGGCCGACTTTGGTGTAGACCGAGGTTGGTTGATACCGATGCTACGCCATTGAGATTAGACTTTGGGACATTTTCGATCGACCACTTGGCCGATTGAAATAAGCGCCTACGAGAAAGATCTGATGTGAGATTCCTAGAACCCTTACTATTATAGGACAGATGAACCAACTCAAACTTTTGGTAGGGTAATCACCTATACCTCATGCAAGCCTTAAACCTAGGCTCATTGTGTGAATTGTTTGTGTGTGCTAAACATGACATCATGACATCATCCGCATTGCATATCATTTCTAACTATTTCAAGGACCTAGGATTTATCTTTGCTCGCTTTTGTAGGGATCATGGCTTCTAGAAAGACTATCCGAATCAACTTCATGGGTATCCTTCTCAACTCAAAGAATTGGTTTCGAAATTCCCACCATGCTCGGCCATCAAAAGACATGGTTATCTACTTGATTTGGTTATTCCGGTTTTGAAGAAGATATGATGCATGTCCTATTCCAGCTCTTTGATCCGAAACACTATTGCTTTACATTTCCATTATCGCTTGGTTCCTACCTTAGAAGAGTTCTCTGCTACTTGGGATACCTATTCTGACCAAATGCCATTCACCGTTTGGAAAAGGTTCCTAAGTTTGAAGACATCGATCCGCTTTACATCTTAAGCGCTCGACATATGAAGCCAATTGGGAAACTAGAAGTGGAGTTAAGGGTTTACTTTCCAAGTTCTTAATCAAGAAGGCCCGAGAATTCCTCAAAGTTATGAGTTTCCATGCATTTGAAAATATTGTGGCCTTGCTAATTTATGGTTTGGTTCTATTTCCTAACTCGGATCAATTCATAGATGTCAACGCTATCAAGTTGTTCCTCACCCGTAATCCAAAGGCCTACTTTACTTGGAGACATCCTACATTCTCCACACTGCATTACTAAGCGACAAGGAACTCTGTGTTGTATACCGCTACTTTCAAGGTGGTTTATTTCGCACCTTCCTCCATCAGTTTTGAAGAATGAACAAAGGTTGAGATGGTCTCAAAGATTGATGTCACTCTCTCATTCAGATATCCGTTGGAGTCTTTTCGCTCAAAAGGACTTCACATTCATTGAGCGTTGTGGAGAATTCCTACCCCTCCTTGGTATAAGGGGAGGTATTACTTACAACCCTTCTCTAGCTACGCCACTTGGTTTTGCTCAAGAGATGGTCCACATGATATGCTTCTCCAAGATGTTGTGTTCGACTACAACCACGATCTCCGCATTACCGATTTAAGGTTTATACACGCTGGGGCATGGTAAAGAAGATCGATACTAAGACTTTGGGGCACCAACTCCATTCCTTGGGAACCTTACTCAAATGGGTGCGAGCTCGAGCTCAAAAACTCATGATGCCATTCACTGCTCTACCAAGAATTATGGAACCTGCTATAGGTGATGTACCCTATGTCGCTCTCCATCCCGACATGCCTACCGATTTTGAAGATTTGAAGAGATCCCGATTCATTTTAAAGAAGAAAGGGATACCTTTGAAGCTCAAGGCGCAAGCGAGAAGAAAGTGTTAGAGTTGACAAAGCTACTTCACGAGGAGCGAAGCATCAACGCCTACATCGGCACCAAGAGGAAGCGCCCATGGGAGACTTAGAGCTTTAGGATGCTTATGTTTTCTTTTATTGTTTCGAATTATCTCTTGTACTTAAAAAGAAAAAAGAATAATAAAAAGAAGTACTAATAAATGTTTGCTCATTGCTTGTTTAACAAATTTAAATCTCTAAGGTCCTTGAAAACATTGCATTGCATTCGCATAAACATTGCATAGCATAGCATAACATTGCATCATGTACATTGAGATTGGTTTTCTCATTTGCTCGCTATTTATTTTAGCGTAAATGGCTCTTGAACAGATCACAAAGATCTCCGTGCTCGTAATGCCTGGGCCAGAGATGTTCACCACTTGGTCCAAGGCCAAGAAGATTTGAAGAAGCTCATCAACAAGAAGAAGAATGTTGTTGGTCTCCTCAACATGGGTAGACGCTACAAAGGGGGTCCTAAAGTGGTCACCGGATCGAGCTCTCAAGGAAGTGTCCATACCGAGGGAGTACCAAGGGTGATGAAGGTGACCAACGTGAGCCAAAGAAGGAGGAGAGGACCACTCGATTATAGCCAACACTGATGAGGATGACAAGTACAAACAACTTGAAGACCGTCTCAATGCCGTGGAAAACCCAAGATGTCCGGCTGAACTTTGATGATCCGAGTCTTGTTCCCGTGTTGGATTCCTCCCAAGTTCAAAGTTCCTACTTTTGCCAAGTATGATGGCGTGTCTTGCCCTAAGCCGCATTTGAAGTCCTATGTTCGTAAGATCAACCCCACACCGATGTAAAGTGTGGATGCACTATTTTCAAGAGAGTTTGTCCGAATACGCTAGAGTGGTACTATCAACTAGAGAATGACCGTATCCGCATTTGGAGTGATTGGCTGATGCTTTCATGCATAATATGAGTACAAGGTCAATTGACACCCACTGCATGCAACTACAAAGCATGTCTATGGGTCGTGACGAGAAGTTCAAGGAGTATGCTGTAAGTGGAGAGATCTAGCAGCAGAGTTCAACCACCCTTGTCCAATAGGGAGTTGGTTGATATGTTCATGGGAACACCGACAGTCCGTCTTCAATCATCCGATTGGAAATTATTCATCCGGATTCACCGAATGATATTGACAAAGCGAGCGATTGAAGTCGGTATCAAGAGTGGGAAGATCCATGTAGTCATCTTCAAATGCCGCAAAGAGATCTGTAAGAAAGAAGCCAATGCCGTGTATGGTCGAAGCCGAGCCAAGACCGACCGCTACTAATGGGGAAGTGTGATCTCCAATCCTACATCAAGACAACTCGCCGAGACAACGCGCAGAGCGTAACGCCACTAAGATAGCATTTAAGATCAACATGCCTTTGTCGCAAGCCTTGCAACACATGTTGAACGCAGAGTCGATAACCTTGAGGGATCCTCCTCGTAATGTCAACACTTCCCTCCAAGTACAATCCTAATGCTAAGTGTGCTTACCATTCCAACAGCCCGTGACATGACATCGACAATTGTGGGCTCAAGAACAAGATTCAAGATATGATCAAGCTAAGGAGATTGAATTTGATCCTCCGCTGAGACTAATGTGATCAACGCCTATGCCTAATCATGACAAGAGTTCCAATGTCATTGGGGATGATACTTATGTTTTCAACATAGATGACTTGACCATTCCTCCGATGATCGTAAGAAGAATTTGCAAGTCGTGTCAATCCAGATGCCCAGAGGATTGTCGCTGGTGCCCGCCTCACCTGATGGTTGTGCTTGGTTGAGAAGACGGTTCAGGCATGATGGATAACCGTGAGATACTATTTCGAAACCACCCGCGTAAGCCGTGTGAAGAAATGTCTAAGTTGAAGATCGACAATGCGAATGAAACTGCACTATCTGTGTGGGATACCTTGGGGCAGCCAAGGAAAATATGATTACATGGTGAAGTACATCGTCCCGAGTAGTTACAAGATTCCTATTGAAGATGTTAAGGCGACCGGATGGGGTGACGATTTCAAGACTATGCCGATGTTAACACAATAAGAATTTCCTCCACTGATCTTGTGCCTAGAGTGACACCTCTCATCATTACTTCTCCAAGACCGCCCATATTCCTCCGACAAAGCTATCCCTTGGAACTATGGAGTCGATGTTTACTATCATGGTGTCAAGCAAGATCCTCCGACAATTGAAGATCTTACCTTGGAGCTTCTATTCCCGACATCGACAACATCACCGGATCCAAGAAGGTGACCGTAACCGAAGGGTATTCTCCCAGATCTCTCCTCCAAAGACACTACGACTCCACCGCATTCCAATTTATTCCACCAATATCCCAACTAGAGGGAAAGAACCAAGACTCATCCCGCTCAACCGTATACCAAAGGAAGTTATCAAGACACCTCCAAACAAGAAATGGAGGAAATTCAAGATTATCAAGAAGAGTGATTACAATGTTGTGGAACATGGGACAGATCCCAAGATATCCATGCTCGCTTTGCTTTGTGGTTCGAGGCTCATGCTAATGCCTTGGTGAAGTTTCAAGAATGCTCATGTGCCGCAAGACACTACCACCGATCAGCCAAGTTTGTATTGCTAGCCTGCTGCCAACAACGGCCTAGGCTTCTCTCGATGTTGATTTGACTCTCCGAAAGAAACACAACAAAGCCTTGCACATCTCTCGTGAATGCAAGGGTACTACATGTCTCATGTCTTGGTGGATACCGGTTCGCTTTGAACATCCTTCCAAGATCGCTTTTGATCGACTTGATGTCAAGGGTTGGTTCTCGAGACCCGGACATTATTGTGAGGGCTTTTGATGGTTCTAAGCGAACAAAGGTTGGAGAGCTTATTCTCGTAAAGTCGGTTCCTGACTTTTGATTCTACTTTCTTTGTCATGGATATCCGTCCACTTATTCTTGCTACCGGACGCCTTGATACATAAGGGTCACACTCTACTTTACATCGAAATCAAGTACCCGTGAAATGGAAGGTTGTCACAAGATGTGGTGAAGAAGAGTATATGGTCACCATCTACATCATTCCGATACTCGAGATGGAGGGTGAATTCTTCGAGACCGTCAAGCTTTTGAAACAATTCCCGCAGTCATGCCCTGACTCTCCCACCACTCCCGAAGTTACACAAGCTCCGCTTAGGATGGCCTCACGAAAGATGCCTCATGCTGAAGAAGGTAGTACTATTTGGGGACAGCCCCGATCTTCCTTTCAAATTTCACAAGACCGGTTTAGGCTTCACTATCAAGGGTCAAGATGATACGCCGCGAGCGTGCCGCCAACTTCCTTTTCGTGATCGCCAGAGTGGAATTCATGCTATAGAAGACGACGACAACGACTTCGACATCGCAAGTGGATCTTCCCAACCCGATCATGGGCTCAAAGAATTGGAAGATCAAGACCATACCAATCTCCTTTAGTCGAGTAATTGCTCTTGTTTTGTTTTGCTTTTCGATTTCTTTATGTTTTGAACAATAACTTTGAAAGCTCGTGCCTTGCCCGGCATCATGGCTCGCTTATGAGGGTTATTATCTCCAGTGTATGATTTTCATTCAATAAATTCTGGACTTTTGCATTCAATTGTTTGTTTTCTTTCTTTACTTTATCACCCCTTCAAAAGCTATGTGTTTCTTACACACACCCACGTGATACACTACGAATCACTCCGAATCTCGTTAATAACGCTATGCTAGTGCTAAATATGACTTCGATAATCCGATCTACCAAGTCAAGACGAAAGTGAGGAAGATTGTGAAGTGCCTGGAGAACTTTCCAGATCTACAAGAAGAAGAGCGAGTTATACACCACACTAAGAGCAAGTTGAGGTTGTGAATTTAATCGATGAAGACAAGAAAGAGATCAAGATAGGAGCGGTCTTGAGAAAGTGTTAAAGAAAGGTTGGTTCAGATGCTACGAGACTATATTGAGGTTTTTGCTTGGTCATACGAAGACATGCCAGGGTTGGACATTGATATTGTGGTACACCGATTTCGACAAAGGAAGGTTTTCTCCTGGAAATGGTTCGTCAGATGGCCCCGAGATGTCGAGAAGATCAAAGCCGAAATTATGAAGCGCTCAATGCGTGTTTTAGTCACCTCTTATCCTGGGTTGCTAATGTGGTACCCGTACCCAAGAAGGATGGCAAAGTACGAATGTGTGTGGATTACAGAGACCTGAACAAGGCAAGTCCGAAAGACGATTTCCCACTTCCTCATATTGATCTTCTCGTTGACAACACCGCCAAAGATAAGGTTTTCCTTCATGGATGGTTTCTCCTACATAATCGATCAAAATGGCTCCTCAAGACATGGAGAAGACTACTTTGTTACAAGGGGCACTTTCGCTACAAGGTTATGCCGCTCGGATCAAGAATGCAGCGCCACTTATCAGTTATGGTGACATTGTTTCATGACATGATTCATCACGAGATAGAGGTCTACGCCGACGACATGATAGCTCGGTCACGCATCAAGAAGAACATCTTGATCATTTGCGTAAACTATTTGATGATTGAAGAAGTACAGATCGAGACTTAATCCCAACAAGTGCACCTTTGGAGTCAATCCGAAAACTCCTAGGGTTTGTAGTCAGTGGAAGAGGTATTGAAGTTGATCTCGCCAAGGTTAAAGCTA
The DNA here is from genome assembly GCA_021764765.1 of Vicia sativa. Taxonomy (NCBI): domain Eukaryota; kingdom Viridiplantae; phylum Streptophyta; class Magnoliopsida; order Fabales; family Fabaceae; genus Vicia; species Vicia sativa. Next base: position 162,128,506 of record CM038793.1, read on the forward strand.
TTCAAGAGATGCCAACTCCCCGAGAAGGAAGTCGAGGTTTCTTGGGCCGATTGAACTACATTGCCGTATTCATTGCACATCTAATCGCTACTTGTGAGCCAATCTTCAAGTTACTTAAGAAAGATCAAGTAGTGGAATGGAACGACGATTGCCGATCGCTTTGACAAAATCAAGGAGTACCCATGTAATCCTCCTATTCGATGCCGCCCGCCAAAGGAAGACCTCTTATCATGTACTTGATGTTGTTAGAGAACTCAATGGGTGTGTTGGGGCAACATGACGAGTCCGGTCGAAAAGAGCATGCAATATACTACCTTAGCAAAAGTTTACCGATCGTGAAACAAGATACTCACTTGAGAAAACTTGCAACGCTGCTGGGCTCACGACTAAGACAAAGATATGTTGACTCACACTACCTTGTTGATTTCAAGATGGATCCGATAAAATACATCTTTGAGAAACCAGCTCTCCTGAAGAATAGCAAGATGGCAAATGATCTTGACCGAATATGACATCCAAAGACACTTCTCAAAAAGCGATCAAAGGAAGTAGTAGCCGATCATTTGGCTCATCGTAGATGACTATCACCTATGCGCTCGAATTTGATTTAAGATGTTTTACTAGTCACCGACAGAAGAACTGTGCCCGCATTAAGGACCCGAACAAGGATCCCGATGGACTATGGTCTTTGATGGAGCCTCAAACGCACTTGGCAATGGCATTGGCGCCATCATTACATCCCCCACAGGCGGACATACGCCTTTCACCGCCAGATTATGTTTCAGTTGCACTAACAACATGGCCGAGTACGGCTGCATCATGGGTCTTAAAGTCGCTATTGACTTAAGAATCAAGTTCTTACAAGTGTATGGAGACTCACCTTAGTGATCACCGATAAAGGCGAGTGATACTAAGCATCCGAACCTCATTCCAGACGAGATGTTCCGAGTTTGATGCCCCACTTTGAAGAGATCACTTTCAACCACATTCCACGAGAAGAGAATCACTATGTACGATGGCTACTATGTCATCTATGTTCAAGGTCGATGGGACAACGAGGCTCCCTGTGATCATCATTGAGAAGTTCGACGAACCAAAGATATTGTTGTGAGCTTGATACGTAAGAGAAACCTTGGTACTATGACGTGAAGAGGTATCTTGAGACTGTGAATATCCGCGGGCATCTCACAATGATAAGAAGTTCATGAGAAGATTTGCATCCAAATTCTTCCTCAAGAACGACATCTTATACAAGCGCAACCACGACTTGTGCTTACTCTACTGTAGACCGAAAACAAAGAATGCGATCATGGAAGAGTTACACGGCTTAATTTATTACCCACTCATGTGGACACCATGGCTAAGAAGATTTTGAGAACAAAGTTACTATTGGTCCACCATGGAAGTCGATTGTCACCGCTACGCTCGATCTTGTCACAGTGCCGATTTATGCCAACAAAGTACACGCATCTCCGCACTTCCTCAATATTCTAACTTCTCCTTGGCCTTTGCAATGTGGGCATTGACATGATTGGACAAATCAAGCCCACAGCTTCCAATGGACATCGCTTCATCCTCGTGGCAATTGACTATTTCACCAAGTGGGTAGAAGTTCGTGATGCATCGTTACCAAGAATGTTGTGGCTCGATTCATCAAACATAACCTTATCTCGCTTGATGGCACTCCCGAAAGGATTATCACAGTATAACGGTTCCAATCTCAACAATAAGATGATCACCAACTCCACGCAGTTCAAGATCAAGCATCATAATTCTCTCCTTATCGGCCTAAAATGAATGGCGCAGCAGGAAGCCGCCAACAAGAACATTAAGAAGATTATACGTAAGATGACAAGAACTTACAAAGATTGGCATGAGATGTTACCATTTGCTCTTCATGGTTATCGTGACCACAAGACGAACATCCAGGGCAACCCTTTCTCTCTCAGATACGGTATGGAAGCCGCCTTACCCATCGAGGTTCGATACCTCAACCGTAGTCCTCCAGAGGCAGAGTTAGCGAAGACGATTGTCCACTCGCCGACCATATTAACTTGATCGATGAGAAACGACTGGCCCATCCGCCATGGATGATTTACGTGCGAATGATCGAGCATTTAACAAGAAGGTCAAGCACCGAGTCTACCAAGTCGGTGATCTAGTAGTCAAGCGCATCATTCTTCCACAAGGTGATCCTGTGGGCAAATGGACTCCCACCCATGAGGGACCATTTGTAGTCAAGATGATTTTCCATGGAGCTATGATACTTAGCACCATGGATGGTGAAGACTTCCCACACCCCGTGAACGCAGATATAGTCAAAAAATACTACGATGAAAGAGACCCGCTAGGTCGATTTAACCTAGGCAAAATAAGGTATCTCGCGAACCAAAAGGTTCGGAAAAAATTAAGGATATATGCAAAACATGTACACCCGCAAGTCGAAAACCGAAAAGGCGGTTGGGCAAAAAAGGGTATCCCAGAGACCGAAACCCGAAGGGCGGTCTAGGCAAAAGCTAGGATTTATGCGCACGACTATGTTTCTTCCAGATCACCGCCTGCACTACTATCAAGATTCAAGGTTCAAATGGCGATCATCTACTCACTTTCTATCGACAAAGAAGGAGACGAGATAGTCAAATATATGAGTACTAGCATAGTTGGAACTAAACGAGATTGTTTCCATAGCTTTTACCTTTCTTGTGTACAAACCGCTTGGCCACACGCCACCTTTCAAATGAACGCAAATTTCTTTCTCTTTACAATTTTTGTTGTTGTCGCTTGCAATAAGTCCAACGCTTCCTTTGAATGACTATACGATTTGACAATAAGAATCTAATCGCAAACATAAAAAAGTGAACATACAAAAGTGCTTACTACAGTTCCAGAATTGAGATGACGACGAAGTCACCAAATAGTCCCCACGAGCATGATCCCACAAAGGTGTCACCACAACACACCTTCCCAACCGAGTATACATCGCCCAAGAAGTAACACCTCACCCCTACCAGATTCATCTCCAATGTATCTCACTATTCCTTTTCCCCCAAAGAATAGTATCCAGACTAAACTTGGTCGATAGTGCATCGGAGGAACCCATCTTCATTCCCACCAGAGATTACAACGGATCCCGACTCTTCTAACCCGGCCCTCAACAACCATCATATTCTCCAATGAGATCTACACTGAACCCGAGAGCCCCCCCTCAACAGATCTACATACAAGGTCCCCAACAGACGCCCACTCTCCTCAATAGGTCTATATATGAGATCTCCAACAACGAGCCTCTCAAATCTCTACCACTCAACAATATCTAGGCCCAAGACTTGGTCGATAGTGCATCGGAGGAATCCTGATATCTTTCTTCTTTCCAAAGCGGGTCCTCACCCACCAATTCCCCGTAGTCGAAATCTTCAAACAAGACATCCGCATCTTCTTCAAGATGGATATGTTTTGAAATACCACAACATCTATCATTCATACATTTTCATAAAGTCATAATTCATGCATATGTCTCATATACACCGTCATGCATCATACTTTGCATAAAACTAACCAATGTTCTATCAAAGTTCCTCTTGTTTTCTCCAAAATGTAATACCACTGACGCAAACAGTCCAGATTGCCCCGAACCGACGGAAAACTATCTCGAAGACCACACCGGTTGTCCTCCCGACGATCGGTCCAGATTAAGCCCCGAACCGACGGAAAACTATCCGAAGACCACCGTTATCCTCCGATAATGTGCAATGGATCAACACCGATGCACAACAGTGAAGCTATCCACATTTTTGCCAACTACAATCTCCCTCGTGAGTAATCGACACCTAAGATTTATTCCGACCTCTTCCTATTATCAATAAGAACTACAGTAGTTCAGCGATTTACTTAGTTGCCTTGGATGGCATCTTAAGCCCATCTCCGACTACTTATCAACAAGGCTTCACTTTCGAATCGCCGCATATATGGTTAAAAATCAATACAAACCAATAACTTCATTCAAAAGTGAACACAAGTCTAACGACATTCTCCTGGATGGCATCTTAAGCCCATCTCCATGCTCCTTCCGAAACGCTACAGAGCCCAGCGATGGCTCACTCCCAAAGATCAATCTTTCCAGATGGCATCTTAAGCCCATCTCCGCAATTCTCCTATCTCGAGTCTAGCGACGACTCATTCACTGTACCTCCAAACGGCATCGAAGTCTGCTCCCGCATCATCACCAACCGCGAGTGCAAATTTTCGTGTATCGAGTGTTCAATCATCTTCTACCTGTGTCACGAAGACAAACATGTCAATCTAACCTTCCAAGACAAGAAGATTGAACAGGGCAGCTGTCATACCCCAAAATTTGCCCTCCATCTATTCAAGAGATTTCATACATCTATGCTCAAGGATTCCTCAAGAGTTGATCGACAAACTCTCCTAGACAATCAACCCAAACTAGGGTTTGGTATCTCTCAAGTCAAGATGGATTTCCAACATCTCCAATGGCCTTCATGCCTCCTCATATGCTTCAAAGATTCTCCATGTCAAGTTTCAAGCCTCACAAGTCAAGTTTCGACAATTGCTCGATGGTTGAAAATCTGTATTGACAAAAGTCAATCGTGGTCAACATACAACAAACTTCATAATTTTTGGTCAACATCCTCATTTTGAAGTTACATTCATCATTTGATCAAGGGTTGATCATGATTCATCAAGAAAACTCAAGATTTGCTCAAAAGTCAAACTTTCTAAATTAGGGTTTCTAGGTGAAAAGTCAATCAACTTTGACCGATCATAACTTTCATACTTTCTCGTAAAGTTTTCCACCACCTCTTGTTTTGAAGGAAATTCAATTTCTACAACTTCATGTCTCACAAGAATGTCCAAAAATGCTTCATTTGAGAGGTATAGCTCAAAACATTACTGTGTCATTTTCAAAGTCAACAAAAGTCAACTTTTGTTTTGAAGATATATTGAGCATGGTAACTCCAATTGAGATGAGACCAAAGACATTGTTTAGAGGACTCTAGAGCTTTCCAAAAGTCCAAGAACACTCAAAATGTGGAAAATTGAGCAAGATACACCATTCGAAGTTGGGCAATTTTGACATTGCACAAAAGGACATTTTGGTCAAAATGCAAAATTTTCCAAATGGGCCTATAATCTTTTGATCCAAACTTGTTCATGACAATATTCTTGACCCATAAATGCTTGGCATTGGTGATTTTCTATTTTCATGATTTATATTTGAATTTTATAACATTTAATTCAAAAATAAATTATGTAAAATATGAAAATTAAGTTTCTTTTTCAAATAAGTTGGATTTATATCTCTCTTAATGTCCAAGAAAGCCCACAACCATTACCAAATTCGTGGCTCATGCATATGGAAAGAAAAAATCAAGTTTTTAAAGAAAATTGATTTTATTTATTGGAAAATATTTGCACATTCAATTTCCAATCTTTTTTCCTTGTTTTTTCTCTTCCAATCTCTTCTATAAATTGCCAGCATTGTGTACAAACCGAGGACGAACCCTAACCTAAAACAAACCCAAACTCTTGCAAATTTTTTCAAGATTCTTGGAAATTGAATTTCAAATTCAAATTTTCTCAACCTCTTCCACCATCCAAACGTGATCGGGGTAAGTATGAGTAAGAATACATCATTGGTATTGATTAAAACAAGCTAAATCGCATACACATTCATACATATTTGAATTTTTCTTGAAATTGCATTTTATTATTCTCGCGTGCTTTAATCGTTTCTAATGGTTTGAATGTGTTCATGAGGTTATACTTGACTAACTGGGCCATCGCTTGAGAGGTTGAACGTGAGAATCGCATTGCCATGTTTAGGTTTTTGAACTGCTTGCTCGAACCGGTTGATACAGCCTTTTCAGCGAAACTAACACCGCCATCGTGTTCGCAGCCCTCGATTTAGGGGGTAGGGTACTTTTCCTTTTTATTCCACGATTTTGCGGTGTTTGACGCTTGCTCATCGGAGAAGACGACCCGAGCTAGGGTCTGGCGCTGACCGATTCAGACCGCAGAGGCATGTGGCAAAAGCGAGCAATCCGATTCGTCCATCTGCCTACCGGGTCCACTCATGGCTGACTCGGTTTGACTTACAATCGCTGACACGCTTACACTTATAATCACGTGTTTCCATTCTCCGTGACACCAAGTGCAAGCCGTCCAGGGTTAAGGCGTTGTTTTGAGAGAGATTCTCCAGAGGTCATGGGTTCGAGTTTTCAAGCACCGCTTTTGTCATTCCTTTTCCAAAACTTGCATATTTTCTATATTTTCCTAATTTATTTAATATTTTGCATCCTATTTTAATTCTTTTCATGATTTTTATTCTGCATTAAAAAATTACCAAAATATAATTTTCTTTTTGCATTTATTTTCTAAAAATGTTTATTTAATTTAATAAATTTAAAAATATCTTTGCATGCATATTTATTTTTATTTTATTTTAGCATTTAAATCATTATAAATTCATTTTAAATTATTATTTATGCATTAAAAAATCCCAAAAAATTATTTTAGCATATTTATCTTATTTCCAACATATAACAATCTTCTCATATTTAAATTTGCATTTTTCTAACATTTTTTCTCTTGTTCGATTCATATTGCATTTTCCGATTTCTTCTTCTTGTACAGGTTGATCCGATTCAGACGATTTTCTCTTTATCATTTTATCATTCTTATTTTCCAATAATGTAAATGTATATGGGATGTAATAGTTTAATTTAGGATTTTATTTTCCGCATTTAAAATTATGTATCTGCCCCAAAGCCATGTAATAGCGTAGGACATTTACATTTCCGCACTTTACATTCCGCATTTTACTTTCCGCACCTTATAAATTGCTAGTAATTAGGCGTGTATGGCAAGATAATAATTGGACGTAGCTCACACTAATCTTCAAGATAACATAATCTGAATTTGACACACTTCTTTCACACATGCACCCCTTAGGGTAATTCTCTCTCGATGCCTTTCGAATTCACATGGTCATGTCCCTCGAACGAGAGGTATTCTAGCACCGCTGCCTTCCAAACAAATCATCATAGTCCTTCGATACAAAGATCATAAGACCCACGATGTCGCCTCCGAATACATGATCTTGACCTCGATTGTCGCCACGAAAATGATGATAGTCCCTTCGAATGTGCTAGGATACTTCCTACAAGTTGCTTTCTATGACCATCCGATGTCCCTTCGAATGACCCGCTTACATCCAACGAATGGAGCTACCTACTAACTAATGGTATGGCTAGCGCTATTCTAAAGGAATGTAAAAGTACAACAAAACGACCAATTCTGAGTGGGTAAATAAGTCTTTTAGTTGCTTGCTCTATCAAATGCTTTTCACACCACACATTTTATCAAAGTTCAAACTCTTTTCAAAACGAAACATTTCCAACACTTTGTATACACTCCTACATGAGTCATTACAAAGTCAAAGCGAAATGCCTTCAAAACATTCTTTGTCAAACACACATAAAGCAAATTTTAAAAGGTGATCTAGAGCAACTAAGAGCCCAGATAACTACGGATGGAAAGGTGCTAATACCTTCCCTTTTCATAACCATTCTCCGAACTCGTAATCTAACGAAGGTCTTTTTCACTTTTACCTTCCTTAATTGGATAAAATAAAAGTCGGTGGCGACTCTGCTATCCGCACATTTGGATACAAAATCCTACAAAGTCAGCATCAGATATATAATAGCGCTATTCTAAAAGGAACGAGAAGTACGAAAACGACCAATTCGAAAGGGTAATAAGTCTTTTAGTTGCTCGCTCTATCAAATGCTTTTCACACCACACACTTTTTCTCAAAGTTTCAAACTTTTCAAAATAAAATATTTCCTAACACTTTGTATACACTCCTACATGAGTCATTACAAAGTCAAAGCGAAATGCCTTTTTTTCAAAGTATTTTTGTCAAACACATAAAGCAATTTTAAGGTGATCTAAGAGCAACTAAGAGCCCGTAGATAACTACGGATGGAAAGGGTGCTAATACCTTCCCTTTTCATAACCATTCTCCTAACTCGTAATCTAAACGAAGGTCTTTTTCTCGTACTTTTACCTTCCCTTAATCGGATAAAAATAAAAGTCGGTGGCGACTCTTGCTATCCGCATTTGGATACAAAATCCTACAAAGTCGGGCTTCACCGTGTTGCTTAACTCGACTCGGGGAGTACACCCTAAAAGAGAGAATTGCCTTAGGGATTTCTAGATCATTTTACCGCTTTTGTTTGACTTGTATGCTTTATCTTTAAGGGTTGCTTGGGTATTATATTGTTGGGGATCCTACACCGATCCGGTTCCTTTTAGGTAAGTAGCATTAGATCATCGTGACCGCTAGACGATAACTAAACGGTCAACATGATGGATACGTTAGCGTGACACTTGGTTGTCCCGATACTCTTCATTCCTAAGTTGAAGATAGTATTTGGCTTCCGCGGTGTCATCAAGCGCTAACTAAACTTTTAGAACCTTAATTGACCCATCTTGGCCATTAGAAGGTAGTGAGATGGTCGGCTTTGTGTAGACCGAGGTTGGTTGATACCGATGCACGCTCATCGAGATCACTTTGGGATATTTTCGATCGCACCACTTGGCCGTCAGATGAAATAAACGCCGATCGCGACTTTATCGCCTATTAGTCAGATCGCAAGTGCACACCCTATCGCGTAGTTTTAAAAGATATCGAACCCACGAGACTATAATCGAACTATTGTTATCCTAAGTTACATACGCCTAAGGCGAATAATTTTAAGGTTTTTGGTTAAGGAAAATATAATAAATAAATAGATATTAGTATGTAATTGCCTAACCTAAGGGGATCCGAATTTCACCAGCTTGTTACTCAAGTTGATAGAATATCTTTCAAGAACAATATTCATCTAAAATCCTATCTCAAACTGCCGCTTATTGAATCGATCATGCAATTAAATCCTAACGTATGCTCGCTATCCCTACGAATTTAAAACACTTTTTGAAAATAAATAAAGTTTAATCTCTTTAAACTGTCATAGCTTTTTAAAATTAATACCTAGTATCCACTATCCGGTTCTAAACCTCAAACTCGTCATTCGTTGGTTTCTAACCTAGTCCAGCTTTTATTAACCTCAAACTTCGCCTGTTGGTTTCTAAACCTTTTAATAAATTAAATTAGATATCTAAGTCGAAAGAATATTTTTAACAACGTAACATTATGCCGCTTTATTTTAGATTCCTTTGATCGATTAATTTACATACCAATATCGAAGACTTAGCCGACATATTAATTAATTTAGACATGCATAAATAATACGATCCGATATATTTAAACATTTCCACAATTAAATAAATAATATCAGGCAACAATAAATAAAATAAAATAAAATAAATAAATAAAACCTGGAAATAAGAATGCTGGAAATAACTTGTTCTTGACTTCTTGAATTGAAAGGAAAATAAATACGACAATGAATAAAAGCATCGGATCTAACGTGAAGGTTAGACTGAAAACCGAAATAAAATAATTCAAAATACAATACTGGAATAAAATTACGAAATATGAAATAGCGGTAGCGGTTGTTCGGTGAAATGCCGACCTTGATTCTGGAACTGGAACATGTATTTATAGATGCATTTGGTAACTGCTTTCCTTAAATTTCGTACGCAAGCAAGTGGTCTTCGTGTGAGAAATACCCAACAAGAGTAGGAGGCGGACGTCCCAAAACCAACGCTAAGTTGAGACGCAAGGCCTCAAAACGTGGGAAAGTGGTGGGCCCTACTTTGCTGAGGAGGCGGCGCCCAAAGGAAGTGGGAGGTTGAGGCGGTCGCCCCGCCCACGTGGCAGGGAAACGTAGCCGGACTTGGTCTCGTGGGCCACGATGTTCCGGGCCTCGCTTGCTTGGTATAATTGCTTTCTCCTTATATAACACCTCCTTTACTATATCACACCTTTGCTTCATTTCTTGCTTTTAATCCGATTTTTCCTCGATTTACTTTGCTCGATTTATCTTTATTTAATGCAATACCGAAACATAGAAAATACCAACGTAATATAGAAATAAAGTGAAATAATTAAATAAAACATTAACATTATTTATGAAAATACATCAAATATGTTATATAAAATCGTGTTATCAAACGCCTACGAGAAAGATCGATGATGTGAGATTCCTAGAACCCTCACATTATAGGACAGATGAACCAACTCAAACTTTTGGTGGGTAATCACCTATACCTCATGCAAGCCTTAACCCTAGGCTCATTGTGTGAATTGTTTGTGTGTGCTAAACATGACATCATGACATCATTCGATTGCATATCATTTCTAACTATTTCAAGGACCTAGGATTTATCTTTGCTGCTTTGTAGGAATTATGGCTTCTAGAAAGACTATCCGAATCAACTTCATGGGTATCCCTTCTCACTCAAAGATTTGGTTTCGTAAATTCACCATGCCCGGCTCACCAAAAGACATGGTTATCTACTTGATTTGGTTATCTCCGTTTTGAAGAAGATATGATGCATGTCCTATTCCAGCTTCTTCGACCAAACACCATTGCTTTACATTCCAGATTATCGCTTGGTTCCTACCTTAGAAGAGTTCTCTAAGCTACCGTGATACCTATTCTTGACCAAATGCCATTCACCGTCTAGAAAAGGTTCCTAGGTACTAAGACATTGCATCACTTTACATCTTAAGCGCTCGATATTGAAGCCAATTGGGAAACTAGAAGTGGAGTTAAGGGTTTACTTTCCAAGTTCTTAATCAAGAAAGCCCGAGAATTCCTCAAAGTTATGAGTTTCCATGCATTTGAGAACATTGTGGCCTTGCTAATTTATGGTTTGTTCTATTTCCTAACTCGGATCAATTCATAGATATCAATGCCATCAAATTATTTCTTACCCGCAATCCTTTGCCTACCTTACTGGAGACATCCTACATTCTCTCCACACTGCATTACTAAGAAACAAGGAACTCTCATGTTGTATAATTACTTTAAGGTGGTTTATTTCGCACCTTCCACGCTTTGAAGAATGAACAAAGGTTGAGATGGTCTCAAAGGCTAATGTCACTCTCCCATTCGATATCCGTTGGAGCCTTTTCTCTCAAAAGGACTTCACCTTCATCGAGCGCAGGAGAATTCCAATGTACCACTCCTTGGTATAAGGGAGGTATTACTTACAACCCTTCTCTAGCTCTACGTACGCTTGGTTTTGCTCAAGAGATGGTCCACATGATATGCTTCTCCAAGATGTTGTGTTCGACTACAATCACGATCTCCGCATCACATTTAAGGTTCATACATGCTTGGGGCATGGTAAAGAAGACTCGATACTAAGACTTTGGGGCACCCAACTCCATTCCTTGGGAACCTTACCTCAAATGGGTGCGAGCTCGAGCTCAAAACCTCATGATGCCATTCACTGTTCTACCAAGAATTATGGAACCCTGCTATAGGTGACGCATTCTATACCGCTCTCTATCCCGACATGCCTACCGATTTTGAAGACTTGAAGAGATCCCGATTCAGCTCAAGGAAGAGAAGGATACTTTGAAGCTCAAGGTTACGCAAGCGAGAAGAAAGTGCTAGAGTTGACCAAGCTACTTCACGAGGAGCTTAAACATCAACGCCTACATCGGCACCAAGAGGAAGCGCCCATGGAGACTTAGAGCTTTAGGATGTTTATGTTTTTTTATTGTTTTGAACTATCTCTTGTACTTTAAAAGAAAAAGAATAATGAAAAAGTACTAATAAATGTTTGTTCATTGCTTGTTTAACAAATTTAAATCTCTAAGGTCCTTGAAAACATTGCATTGCATTCTGATAAACATTGCATAGCATAGCATAACATTGCATCACAGTACATTGAGATTGGTTTTCTCATTTGCTCGCTATTTATTTTAGTAGAATGGCTCTTGAACAGATCACAAAGATCTCCAAGCTCGTAATGCCTCGCCAGCAGATGTTCACTAGTTTGGTTCAAGGCCAAGAAGATTTGAAGAAGCTCATCAACAAGAAGAAGAAGGGTTGGTCTCTAACATGGGCGACTACAAAGGTGGTCCTAAGGTGGTCACCAGATTGAGCTCAAGGAAGTGTCCATACCGAGGAAAGTAACAAGGGTGATGGTGAAGGCCACCGAGCTTGAGAAGAACTATGATGATGGCCAATACCTAATGAAGATGACAAGTACAAGCAACTTGAAGATCGCCAACGTGGAAAACCTGAAGATGTCCGGGCTGAATTTCGATGATCTGAGTCTCGTTCCTGGTGTTGTGATTCCTCCCAAGTTCAAAGTCCCAACTTTTGCCAAGTATGATGGCATGTCTTGCCCAAAGCTGCATTTGAAGTCCTATGTCCAGAAGATCAATCCCCACACTAACGACAGAAAGTTATGGATGCACTACTTTCAAGAGAGTTTGTCCGGAACTCAATTGGAGTGGTATTATCAGTTAGAGAATGACCGTATCCATACTTGGAGTGACTTCCGATGCTTTCTATGCATGATGAGTAATAATGTCGAATTGACACCCACCGCATGCAACTACAAAGCATGTCTATGGGTCGTGATGAGAAGTTCAAGGAGTATGCTCGTAAGGAGAGATCTGCAAGAGTTTAGCCACCCTTGTCCAATAGGAGTTGGTTGATATGTTCATGGGGACACTAACAGCCCATTCTTCAATCATCCGATTGAAATTCTTCACGGATTCACCGAGCTGATATTGACAAAGCAGCATACAGCCGTATCAAGAGTGGAAGATTCAGAGACATCTTCAAACGCGCAAGAGATCTTTTGGTGGTAAGAAGAAGCCAATGCCGTGTATGGTCGAAAAGCCGAGCCAAGACCGACCGTGCTCAATCCGTGGGGCCAGATCTCCAATCCTACATCAGACAACCTCGTAGACAACGCGCGAACTGTAACGCGCCACGAAGACAGCTTATTTAAGATCAACATGCCTTTGTCGCAAGCCTTGCAACACATGTTGAAAGCAGAGCTGATTGCTTGAGGGATCCTCCTCGAATGTCAACACTTCCTCCAAGTACAATCCTAATGCTAATGTGCTTACCATTCCAATAGCCCAGACATACATCGATGATTGTTGGGCTCAAGAACAAGATTCAAGATATGATTAGCTAAGCATTGAATTTGATCCTCCTGCTGAGACCAATGTGATCAACGCGCCTATGCCTAACCATGACAAGGGTTCCAATGTCACAGGATGATACTTATGTTTTCAACATAGATGACTTGACCATTCCTCCGATGACCTTAAGAAGAATTTGTTGCAAGCCGTGTCAACCTGTGATGCCCTGAGAACTGTTGTTAAGCCCATCCGCTACGGATGGTTGTGCTTGGTTGAGAAGACGGTTCAAGGGCATGATGGATAACCGTGAGATTATTTCAAACCACCGTGCGTGTTGTGTGAAGAAATGTCTAAGGTGGAGATTGACAATGCGAATGAAACAAAGACCATCTCGTATGGGATACCTTGGCAGCCAAGTGGAAAGTATGATTACATGGTGAAGTACACTGCTCCCGAGAGTACAAGATTCCTATTGAAGATGTTAAGGCCACTGGGGTGACGATTTCGTAAGATTATACCGATGTTAATACAATAAGGATTTCCTCTCACGATCCCTGTGCCTAGAGTGGCACCTCTCATCATCACTTCTCCAAGGCCGCCGTATTCCTCCCGTAAAGCTATCCTTGAATTATGGATCCGAGGTTTACTATCATGGTGTCAAGCAAGAACCTCTCGACCATTGAGGATCTTTCAAGCTACCATTCCCGACATTGACAACATCACCGGATCAAGAGGTGACCAACCGAAGAGTATTCTCCAGATATCTCTCCTCCAAAAGACACGCGACTCCAAAATTACAATCTGCTCAACCCATTCCCATGCTAGAGGGAAAGAACCAAGAACTCATCCTCGCCACCTGTATACCAAAGGAAGTTGTCAAGACACCTCCAAACAAGAAATGGAAGAAATCAAGATCATCAAGAAGAGTGACTACAATATTGTGGAATAGCTGACAGACTGCCCAAGATCTCCATGCTTGCTCGCTCTTGTGCCTCGAGGCTCATGCTAATGCCTTGGTGAAGTTCTCAAGAATGCTCATGTGCCGCAAGACACTACCACCGACACTTTGAAGTTTGTATTGCTAGCCTGGCTGCCAACAACGGCCTAGCTTCTCCGATGTCGATTTGACTTCGCCGAAACACAACAAAGCCTTGCACATCTCGCTGAATGCAAGCACTACACTATCTCATGTTTTGGTGGATACCGGTTCGCCCTAATATCTTACCAAGATCGCTTGATCGACTTGATGTCGAAGGGTTGGTTTTGAGACCCTGACATTATTGTGAGAGCTTTTGATGGTTCTAAGCGAACAAGATTTGAGAACTTATTTCAAAGTCGGGTTCCGCACTTTTGACTCCACTTTTGTCATGGACATCCCCATTTTACTCTTGCCTACTTGGACGCCTTGATACATAAGTGTGCGCCGTACTTCACCTTACATCAAATTGAGGTACTGTGAAAGGGAAGGTTGTCAAGATGTGGTGAAGAAGAGTATATGGTCACCATCTACAATCATTCGAATCTCGAGATGGAAGGAGAATTCTTTGAGACTCCCCCGTCAAGCTTTTGAAACAATACCAGAGTCATGCCTGACTCCTTACCCTGAAGCTACGAAGTCCGCCTTAGAATGGCTCACCGAAAGATGCTCAAGTCACGTTGAAGAAGGTAGTACTATTTGGGGCCAGCCCCGATCTTCCTTTCAAATTTGACAAGACTCGGTTTAGGCTTCACCATCAAGGGTCAAGATGATACGCGAACGTGCCGCCAACTTCCTTTCTTCCATCACCAAAGTGGAATCCATATAGAAGACGACGACAACGGTTTCTACATCGCAAGTGATCTTCCTAACTCCGTATAAAGGGCTCAGAATTGAAGACCGAAGACGTTATACCAATCTCCTTTAGTGAGTAATTGCTCGTTTTGTTTTGTCAGATTTTTATGTTTTGAACAATAAACTTTGAAAGCCTAGTGCCTTGCCCGGCATCATGGCTCGTTTATGTAGGGTTATTATCTCGATTGCGTATTTTCATTTAATAAATCGTTGGACTTTGCATTCAATTGTTTGTTTTCTTTCTTTACTTTATCACCCCTCCAAAAGCTATGTGTTTTACACACACCCACGTGATACACCCTAATCACTCCGAATCTCGCATAACAAATATGCTATTGCTAAATATGACTTTATAATCCGATCTACCAAGCCAAGACGAAGGTGAGGAAGATTGTGAAGTGCCGTGAGAATTTGCCAGACTAAGAAGAAGATCGAGTTATACAGCCACATGAAGAGCAAGTTGAGGTTGTGAATTTGGGTACTAGCGAAGACAGTAAGAGATCAAGATAGGATGGTCTTGAGAATGCAGCAGAAAAAGTTGGTTCAGATGCTACACTATATATTGAGGTTTTGCTTGGTCACAATGGACATGCCGGGTTTAGACATTGATATTGTGGTACACCGATTGCCGTATAAAAGAGGGTTTTCTCCCAAGAAGATGTAGGTTCGTCAGCGTCCCGAGATGTCGAAGATCAAAGTCAAATGAAGCTTAATGCAGTTTCTAGTCACACTTTATCCCCTGGTTGCAAATGTGGTACCCTGACTCAGAAGGATGGCTACGAATGTGTGGATTACGAGATCTAAACAAAGAGAGTCCGAAAGATGACTTTCCACTTCCTCATATTGATGTTCGTGTTGACAACACCGCCAAGACAAGGTTTTCCTTCATGGATGGTTTCTCCGTTACAATCGATCAAAATTCCCAAGACATGGAGAAGACTACTTTGTTACACAAAGGGGCACTTTTCGCTACAAGGTTATGCCGCTCGGATCGAAGAACGCTGGCGCCACTTATCGTCACTGTATGGTGACATTGTTTCATGACATGATTCATCACGAGATAGAGGTCTACGCCGACGACATGATAGCTCGCTTTCATGATCAAGAAGAACATCTAGATCATTTACGTAAACCTGCTCGGCAAAGTTGAAGA
Source organism: Vicia sativa (assembly GCA_021764765.1). Classification (NCBI taxonomy): domain Eukaryota; kingdom Viridiplantae; phylum Streptophyta; class Magnoliopsida; order Fabales; family Fabaceae; genus Vicia; species Vicia sativa. The sequence continues at coordinate 162,144,580 of CM038793.1, forward strand.
AGCATGATTGAGACTGAATCCCAACAAGTGCACCTTTGGAGTCGATCCGAAAACTTTAGGGTTTGTTGTTAGTGGAAAGGTATATGAGGTTGACCCCGCCAAGGTTAGAGCTATTCAAGAGATGCCAGTCCCAAGACCGAGAAGGAAGTCGAGGTTTCGGCCGATTAAATTACATTGCCGATCTATCACACAATCAACGCTACTGTGAGCCAATCTTCAAGCAAGAAAGATCAAGTAGTGGAATGGAAACGACGACTGCGGATCGCTTTTGACAAAATCAATGAGTACCCACAAATCCTCCTATCCCGATGCCGCCAAGGAAGACCTCTCATCATGTACCCGATAAAGGTTAGAGAACTCAATGGGTGTGTATTGGGGCAAATATGACGAGTCCTGGTCGAAAAGAGCATGCAATATACTACCTTAGCAAAAAGTTTACCGACTGTGAAACAAGATACCCATACCGAGAAAACTTGCAACTTTGGCTTGGGCTGTCACGACTAAGATAAAGATATGTTGACTCACACTACCTTGTTGATTTCTAAGATGGATCCAATAAAATACATATTTGAGAAACCAAATTTCTCCGAAGAATAGCAAGATGGCAAATGATCCCTGATTTAAATATGACATCCAAAGACACTTCTAGTAAAGCGATCAAAGGAAGTGTAGTAGCCGATCATTTGGCTCATCAAGCCAGATGACTATCGCCTATGCGCTCAATTTGCATTTAAGATGTTTTACTAGTTACCGACAGAAGAACTGTGCCCATTTAAGGACCTGGAAGGATCCCGATGGACCATGGTTTTGATGGAGCCTCAAACGCGACTTGCAATGGCATTGGCGCCATCATTACATCCCCACAAAGTGACATACACCTTTCACCAGATTATGTTTCACTTGCACTAACAACATGGCCGAATACGAAGCGTGCATCATGGGTCTTAAAGTCTATTGACTTAAGAATCAAGTTCTTACAAGTGTATGGAGACTCACTTTAGTGATCAATGATTAAGGCGATGGGATACGAAGCATCCTAATCTCATTCCGTATCGAGAGCATGTTCTCGAGTTTAATCCCATATCAAGAGATTACTGATCATATTCCGCGAGAAGAGAATCAACGATTGCCATTGGCTACTATGTCATCTATGTTCAAGGTTAGATGGGACAACGAGGCCCTGTCATCATTGAGAAGTTCGACGAACCAAAGATATTGTTATGAGCTTGATACAAAGAGAAACCTTGGTACTAACGATGTGAAGAGGTATCTTGAGGCTCAGAATATCCTTGTGGGCATCCATAATGATAAGAAGTTCGTGAGAAGATTCGCATCCAAATTCTTTTCTCAGCAATCCATATCTTACATGCGCAACCACGACTTGTGCATCTACTGTAGACCAGAAATGCAATACGCATCATTGGAAGAGTTACACGCATGATTTGGCACCCACTCCAAGGACACACCATGGCTAAGAAGATTTTGAGAACAAACATTGGTCCACCATGAAGTTGATTGTCACCGCTTATGCCGATCTTGTCACAAGTGCCGATTTATGCATGCACGCACTCCAAGACTCCAATGTTCTAATACCCTTGGCCTTTGCAATGTGGGCATTGACATGATCGAGAAATCAAGCCCACAACTTCCAATGGACATCGCTTCATCCTTGTGGCAATTGACTATTTCACCAAGTGGGTAGAAGCACCTCGTCAGATCTATTACCAAGAATGTTGTGGCTCGATTCATCAAACATAACCTTATCTCGCCGGTATGGCACTTCCGAAAGGATTATCACGTATAACGGCTCTAATCTCAACAACAAGATGATCATCGCACGCATTCAAGATCAAGCATCACAATTCTTCTCCATATCGGCCTAAGATGAATGGCGCAGCGAAGCCGCCAACAAGAACATTAAGAAGATTATACGTAAGATGACCGTGATTTCATAAAGATCGGCATGCTGTTACCATCTGCTCTTCATGGTTATCGCACTACCGCACGAACATCCACAGGGCAACCCCTTCTCTCTCAGATACGGTATGGAAGCCATCACCCATCGAGGTTCGATACCTCAACTAGAGTCCTCCAGAGGCAGAAAGTTAGGCGAAGACGATGGGTCCGCATCGCCTTTACCGCATTAATTTGATTGATGAGAAACGACTCACCCATCCGCCATGGATGCTTTTATCGTGGCGAATGATTAGAGCATTTAACAAGAAGGTCAAGCACCGAGTCTACCAAGTTGGTGATCTAGTAGTCAAGCGCATCATCCTTCCACAAGGTGATCCCAGGGGCAAATGGACTCCCACCTATGAGGGACCATTTGTAGTCAAAATAGTGTTTTCCAACGGAGCTATGATACTTAGCACCATGGATGGTGAAGATTTCACACCTCCCGTGAATGCGCATATAGTCAAAAAATACTACGATAAAGAGACCCGCTAGGTCGATGAACCTAGAAAAATAGGAGATCCCAAGTAACCAAAAGGTTCGCAAAAGTTAAGGATATATACAAAACATGTACACCGCAAGTCGAAACCCAAAAGGCGGCTTGGGCAAAAAGGGTATCCCAGAGACCAAAACCCGAAGGGCGGTCTAGGCAAAAGTTAGATTTAAGGCATTTACTATGTCTCTTCCAGATCACCGCCTGCACTACTATCAAGATTCAAGGTTCAAATGGCGAAGATCACCACTCACTTTCTAACGACAAAGAAGGAGATGAGATAGTCTAAATATATGAGTACTAGCATAGTTGAACTTAACGAGATTGTTCCCGATGGCTTTTTACTTTTCTTGTGTATAAACAACTTGGCCATACGCCACCTTTCAAATAAACGCGTTTCTCTCTTTACAATTTTCACTGTTGTTATTTGCAATAAGTCCAAAGTTTGCTTTGAATGACTATACGATTTGACAATAAGAATCTAATCACAAACATAAAAGTGAACATTCAAAAGTACTTACTACAGTGCTCCGTGAATTGACGACGATTTAAAAGTCACCAAAGCATTCCCCAGAGCATGATCCCCGCAGTGTGTCACCACAACACAACTTCCCAAGAGAGCAAAAAGGGAATCCACGAGTCAGTAATTCCACCACTAAGCAAAGTTACACTCGCCCCAAGCAAGAACACCTCACCCCCACCAAGGTATTTATCCCCAACGGTATCTCTCACTCCTTTCCTTTTCCCCAACAAGACCTGCACTCCAAAACTTGGTCGATAGGCATCGGAGGAAACTACATCTTCATTCCTCACCGATTACAACGGATTCTCGACTCTTCAACCAGTTTCCTAACTATCAAATGCTCTCCAAATGAGATCTACACTGGTCCCCAAGAGCGCCCAAATTTCCTCACAGATCTACATACAAGGTCCCCAACGGATCGCCTCCCGTGTTCTCCTCAAACAGGTCTATATGTGAGATCTCCAACAATGAGCTTTCTCAATCTCTACCTTCCTCAACAATATCTAGGCCCAAGACTTGGTCGATAGTGCATCTGAGGAATCCTGGATATCTTTCTTCTTCTTCAAAAGCGTGGATCTCACCCATTCAATCCCCCAAGGTGAGTCGAGATCCTCAAACAGAGCATCCGTCTTCTTCAAGATGGATATGTTGACATATCACGACATTTAACATGCATACATTACTCATAAAGTCATAATTCATGCATATGTCATTTATATACACCGTCATGCATCATACCGATAAAAACTAACCAATATTCTATCAAAGTTCCTCTTGTTTTCCCAAAACAGTAATACCACTCCGACGCAAACAGTCCAGATTGCCCCGAATCGACGGAAAACTATCTCAAAGACCGCCTTGTTGTCCTCTCCTCCGATCGTCCAGGATTAAGCCCCGAACCGACGGGAAAACTATCCGAAAGACTTCCGTTATCCTCCGATAACTGTAATGGATCAACACCCGATGCACAACAAGGAAGCTATCCATTTTTGCCAACTACATATCTCCCCTGTGAGTAATCAAGACAAAGATTTATTCCTTCCCGATTGTCAATAGCAACCATAAGAGTCCGCGATTACCTGCCTGCTTTGGGTGGCATCTAAGCCCATCTCCGACTATTTGTCAATAGTGCTTCACTTCGCACGCCGATATATGGTTAAAAATCAATGCAAACCAATAACTTCATTCAAAAAACATGAACACAAAGTCTAACGTATGACTCCCTCCAGATGGCATCTTAAGCCCATCTCCATGCTCCTTCCAGGAACGACTACAGAGCCTAGCGCACGGCCCGCCTCCCAAAGATCGATCTTTCCAGATGACATATTAAGCTCATCCCCGTCAATTCTCCTATCGACATTATCGAGTCTAGCGTACGACTCATCTCCCAGCAAAGTATCCAAATGGCATCTGTAAGCCCATTCCCGCATCATCCACCAACAAATGAAAAATTGTGTATTGAGTGTTCAATCATCTTCACCTCTGTGTCACGAAGACAAGCGTGTCAATCTAACCCTCCAAGACAAGAAGATTGAACAGGGCAGGCACATACCCCAAAATTTGCCCTCCATCTACTCAAGAGATTTCATACATCTATACTCTAAGGATTCCTCAAGAGTCGATCGCATAAACTCTCTCCTGACAATCAACCCAAATTAGTTTGGTATCTCTCAAGTCAAGATGGACTTCCAACATCTCCAATGGTCTTCATGCCTCATATGCTTCAAAGATTCTCCATGTCAAGTTTCAAGCTTCACAGATCAAGTTTCGCATAATTGCTCGATGGTCGAAAATCGCAGATTGACAAAAAGTCAATCGTGTCAACATACCAAACTTCATAATTTTTGGTCAACATCCCTCATTTTGAAGTTACATTCATCATTTGATCAAGGGTTGATCATGATTCATCAAGAAAACTCAAGATTTGCTCAAAAGTCAAACTTTCTAAATTAGGGTTTCTAGGTGAAAAGTCAATCAACTTTGACTATCATAACTTTCTCATACTTTCTCGTAAATTTTTCCACCACCTCTTGTTTTGAAGGAAATTCAATTTCTACAACTTCATGTCTCACAAGAATGTCCAAAAATGCTTCATTTGAGAGGTATAGCTCAAAACATTAAGTCATTTTCAAAGTCAACAAAAGTCAACTTTTGTTTTGAAGATATATTGAGCATGGTAACTCCAATTGAGATGAGACCAAAAAGGTTGGTTAGAGGACTTTAGAGCTTCCAAAAGTCCAAGAAAACTAAAAATGTGGAAAATTGAGCAAGATACGCTTATTCAAGTGGGCAATTTGGACAATTGTACAAAAGGACATTTTGGTCAAAATGCAAAATTTTCCAAACGGGCCTATAATCTTTTGATCCAAACTTGTTCATGACATTATTCTTGACCCATAAATGTTGGCCTTGTAATTTTCTATTTTATGATTTATATTTGAATTTTATAACATTTAATTCAAAATAAATTATATAAAATATGAAAATTAAGTATTTTTTCCAAAATGGTCGATTTATATCTTCCTTAATGTCCAAGAAAGCCCAAGACTTTGCCAAATTCGTGCAGCTATGGCATTCATGAGAAAATCAATTTTTTCAAATATTTGATTTGTTTTAAAGAGAAAATATTTGCACATTGATTATTCAATCTTTTCACCTCTTTGCCATCCAAATTTTCTATAAATACCTAGCAAGTACACAAGCAAGCAACACGAAACCCTAGCCCAAGAGAGAGTCCTTATTTTGCCAAATTTTTCTCAAACTTGAGAAAATCGAATCCAAATTGCAGAAGTTTCAAATTTCGATCTAGCCATCCATTCTTGCTCAGAGGTTCCCAAAGAAGCAAAACAACCTTACTCAAGCCTACAACCGCCCGTAACGTGACATCTATCAAGCTCCGATTTGGTATTTGTTTGATTTTCGATTTTCATAATCCATGCATCATTAACCGCTTTTGCTTGCTTGTTTGAATTGTGTGTCCATTAGAACGATTTGACGCTTTACATGTGAGGTTCCATGGAAATCACAAATCACCACATGGTTAGGTTGTTTCGGACCTGCTTGATTCGAACCGGTTCATACAAGTGTTTTAGCCAAAACTAAGGTCACCAATGGATCGTGGAGGTTCTATTAGGGGACAAGGTCCTCTTTCTTTAAATTTCAGATTTTGGTGTTGTAAAGTCAGCTGCCGGAGAGACCACCCGAGCTAGGCTCCCACGCGCTGACTGGCCGACTTTGCGAGGGCGGCGTGGCGCTCCAAGCTTTCGACTGCTCTTCGCCACCGACCCCCACATGCCGATCGCTGAATTACGTAATCCATGACACGAAACGCTTTTATTCAATTAATTCAGCTTTCCAAACACCAAGTGCAACATGGCTAGCTTAAGCATAAAGTGGTGATGGAGATTCTCTCAAAGGTCTCTCAAGTTCAAGTCTTGGCAAGACCAATCTTTTCCTTTTTCTCAAACTTGCACTATTTTCATATTTTCTTTTTATTTTAATATTTGTATGTTATTTTAATTAATTTCTATAATTTTATTCTCATTAAAAATCATCAAAAATTAATTTTCTTTTTTGCATTATTTTTAAAACCTTTATTTAATTTATAAAATTAAAAATACATTTTGCATGCATATTTATTTTATTCATAATTTTGCATTTTAATCACATTTAATTCATTTTAAATTATTAAATTGCATCCAAAATCCTAAAAATTTATTTTAGCATATTTATATTATTTTCAAGATGTAATAATTTTCTTACATAAAATTTGCATTTTTCTAACATTTTTCTCTTGTTCGATTCATATCGATTTTCCGATTTCTCATTCTTTACAAAGTTGATCCGATCTGTATGCTCTTTCTTTGTCATTTTATTTTTCAATAATGTAATCTGCTCATGGGATGTAATAGTTTAAATTAGGTTTTATTTTCCGCAAGTTTAAATTATGTATCTCGCCTAAAGCCTTGTAATAGCGAGGATTTACCTTTCCGTGATCTTTACATTCCGCAATTTACTTTCCGCACCCTATCAATTGCTAGTAACTAGGCGTGTATGGCAAGATAATAATGAACATAGCCCACTAATTTTCAAGATAAAATCTCGAAATCAACACACGCTTTCACACATGCACCCCTTGTAATTTCTCTCGCTGCTTACGAATTCAAATGGTCATGTCCTCGAACGAGGTATTCTAGCACCGCTGCCTTCCAAACAAATCATCATAGTCCCTTCGATACAAAGATCATAAGACCCACGATGTCGCCCGGTCACATGATCTTGACCCTTTGATTGTCGCCACGAAAATGATGATAGTCCCTTCGAATGTGCTAGAATACTTCCTACAAGTTGCCTTCTATGACTATCCGATGTCCCTTCGAATGTCCCGCTTACATCCAACGAATGGAGCTACCTACTAACTAATGGTAAGGCTAGCTCTATTCTAAAAGGAACGTAGAAGCACGAAACCACCAATTTTGAGTGGGTATAAGTCTTTAGTTGCTCGCCTATCAAATGCTTTTCACACCACACACTCTTTTCTCAAAGTTTCAAACTCTTTTCAAAATAAAATATTTCCTAACACTTTGTATACACTCCTACATGAGTCATTACAAAGTCAAAGCGAAATGCCTTTTTTCAAAGTATTTTGTCAAACACACGTAGCATTTTAAGGTGATCTAAGAGCAACTAAGAGCCCGTAGATAACTACTGGATGGAGGGTGCTAATACCTCCCTTTTCATAACCATTCTCCCGAACTCGTAATCTAAACGGGTCTTTTTCTGCATTTCTTTTACCTTCCCTTAATCGATAAAAATAAAAGTCGGTATACTCTCTGCTATTCGCACATTTGGATACAAAATCCTACAAAGTCGCTTCACCGTGTTACACATATCCCCAAGAACACAATATTGAGCTTAATCTCCGCTTAAGCTAGCCAAGACAAAAGCAAAATGAGGAAATAAGTCAAGAATCCAAGAGATACCTCAACCGAGCATCGATAAAATATGCCTCAAAGAAACATGCTCATCGAGAGAGCATCTCCGGATGACACCCGCTCACAAATACCTATAAACCGGACCCTACCGATGATCCTAAAGAGGTAGCATCATCAAACGGGGGCATGCTCATATGTCATCCTCAAAGATAAACTTATGTAAGTGGGGTTCTTCATCCTCTCAAATGCGTCAAGAAGCCGTAGTTCCACACATACCGAAGGAGATACATGGAGGCATCAACCCCAACACCCTGGGAGGCAAATCACTCGCCAAAAAATCCCATCGGCAAAGCATTATTGGCCGACCATGCGCTTCAACACCAAGGAACACGGAAGAAATGCGATAAATGCCAACCCATACGCATTATATGCACCGCCCCTCCAAACGAACTTAATCCCTATCGCCCCTTGGCCCTTATCGGTGGGGACTAGATATCCCGGCCCGTTATGGGGGCCTATCAAACAAACATTTGATAGTAAAGCCGACTACTTCCAAAAGGATGAGGCCAAGCATTGACCAAGATCATCGCTTAAATATCCTACGCTTCTATAAAAGAAACATACTCGCCGACCGCATACCACAAGCTATAGTCACCGACAACCGTATACAATTCATGATAGAAACTTCCAAGACTTTATTGCTTATATGGGAACTGCAACACTTAGCTTCGCCAAACACCCACAAATGAACGGGCAAAATAATCTGCAAAATGTAGTCATACCGCACGGACTCGCATTTAAGGTCGATGAATCAAAGAAGAAGTGGGTCAAGAGCTACACAACATACTGGGCCTATCGAACTACTCCCCACTGGCCCACCGGCAACCCCATTCCAATTAGCCTATATAACCATACCTCCATCCCAGAGACCACCGAGCCATCAAGAAGAATCCAAATCCTCTCAACGAGGAGATGAATGATCAACTTAGAGAGGAACTCACCGGTCGAGGAGATAGGAACGGGGCTGCAATCGAGAAGCAACACTCAAACAGAGAACAACCCTCCGTTATGATGCCAAAATCATCCTCGCGACCGATGCTCTGGAGCCTAGTCCTCAAGCCGAAACTCGAAAGCTCCACCGAGGGAAAACTCAGAGTAAATTGGGAAGGCCCCTACAAGGTTTACGCCAAGACAAGAACGGGGCCTACTACTTAGAAAAATCTTCATGGGGAAAACTTGCTCGATCATGGAACAATCGAAAACTTAAACAATCCTATAGTTGAGGCATACAATTGACACACCGAAACTACCTGTGCTATACCGACATCAAGCGCACACCGGGTACCAACGATGGGTAATATTATGGCAATTAAAGAGATACTTGCTCACTTATATAACGAGCTAGATCTCCTCGACGCTAGGACTCAAACAAGCACCGTTGTTTAAGTACTCATCCAAGAACACCCAACTAGCGATGGACGCTCACCACCGATCTCAGCGCTTAATCAAAGCTGAGTTCGGACCAAGCCCAACAAACAATCTCTTTCTCTCGCTAGTTGTCCCACACCAGCTTAAGACCACACTTAAAAATAAACATCCCCAAAACAATATCATATCAAACAAGCATGCCCCGATCAACAAGTATCAGTGCATACAACAAACAATAAACATATAAATGTTGTATTACATTAACGATCACGAGGGTCGAATTTGTCATGGAGTTAAAAGGGACTCCACCCCAACAAAATAAAACATCAAAATAGCCACACCAACCCAAATTGTTATTATAAAAGGTGGCTACGCCCAAGAGAATGCAAAACAAAACCAACATATCAAGAACAACGAGGAATCACTCGACAAGCTAAGTTGGATCTTCTCCTGGGGTCACATGGGGAGTCTCTTCCATGATCATATTCAAAACGGGCTTTTATGTCATCCCGCCGACATAGAAATGAACCCTTCCATCCGCTACTAGCCCCACGTCCGAGTTTAGAACACACATCCGGGCGACATTGTCAAAACTTGTCGCCGAGGAAAACACTACGCCATTATAAGCTTGGTTTACCCGACTAATGAACTCTGCCCGAGTCTTCACCCCTGAGAAGTCTTTAGGTTCTCCTTCACCAAGGCCACCTTCTTCAAACGGGCCACTCTCAACAGCACCGCTATCCTTCAGAGCGACGCCATTCTCTATGGCCCCTTTGAGGTCCTCCGACAACTTTATCCGAGCTTCTTCCCTCTTTCAACCTCTTTCAACTTGGTCTTAAGTTGACACAACTCCCGCCTCCTGAGGTTGGTCTCGCTTCAAAATCTCGCCGCCATTTCAAGATCCGTGACACGCCCATATGCATCATCCCCTGTCGCTTTCTTGGCCTGACGATCCACTGGTCCAACATAATTTTCTCAAGATGAGGGAGGACCACACCGCCTCAAAACACTCTTATCGCTCCAGAAGGAGGATGGTGAACTCCCCTCTTCCTCGTGGGTCATATCTATCACTCACCGCATCCTCTTCACCCTCGACGACACCGGCTGAGGGACACTCGCCCACCGCCCGATGGATGATTTCCCGAACCGGGTTAGAGCCGCCTCGGCTCACAAGGAAGATCCAACCTCCTTCCACTTATTCCTCATAGCCTGCCGAGCTACACGCTCCATAGCCGTATTCATCCTATCTCGCAAAAAAAACAAATATAGATTAGCAAAACAAAATACACACTAATACATACCGTGAAGAAAGGTTCTCTTTAATGTTAATTAAGTCGTGCCCTGAGATCCCTCCATCTTTATCCGTATGACTTCTTTCCCATATGCCAATACGGGAAGCCCAACGAACGCCCGATAGTTTCGAATCGCCCGTGTCCTGCCACCATTCCTCTCCGCCCGTATATAGAAGTCAGACCCTTGTCGAAATGCTTCTCGACCACCGTAATCTTAACTTTTGACGAACACATACTTATGCTCCCCGCCTCGCTCAAGCATGGAGTCCCGCTCTTTTTCCAAGCCAAAACTTCCCAAATACATTACGTAATGCTCGCCGTACACCGATTGAAGGATCATGTAGCTATCCTTAAAGAAGCAGACAAACTCTTGATACTCCTTAAAGAACCTCCCATTTTGGTGTTTTAGAGACACCAATCCCCACCGAACTTTCCCTTCGATCTTCTTCGAACCCCTCTGAAGACAAAAAATATAGAAGAACAGATCGAGAGTGGCGCCCACCTCCAGATACTCGCAGAAGATCTCAAACGCCCGCAAGAAAGCTATGACATTAGGGTGGAGTCTGACGGGGCCAAACGGGTGATGGAAAATGCCCACCTAACTCCATGGAAGGGCACCAAAACCCAACCCCAAACCGATGTCGAACCGAGATATAACGGCTTCAGACTCGAGAAAATCCTATCATCCTTATCCGAACATACACCAAGCCTTCTATGGTCATGCTTCCCCGACAACTCCATTCGTCGCATACGAATCCACTTGGCAAAACACCTCGCCCGAATTATCCACAAACTGTGATGCTCGATTCCATACGTTGGGGGATGCCCAAACCAGAGGATCATCCTTGTTGGTCTCATCGACCACAGGAACGGGCGAACTCTCTTCGACTTCAGGCACGGGTGGACTCTTATCGATCAACTCCACCAAATCACTCGCCTCATGGAAGTAAATCCCGAAGGACTTTGCCCAACCCTCGGGATCCTCTCGGATGTCCTCGCCGACACTTGTCATGGTACCTGAAAAGTATAGGAGATAGGTGAGCTCGACATATACGTCAAATCCACCATTCCACCATTATTCAAATGAAAGGGCTTGGACGAGCAAGGATTATATCCCCGGTCAAAAGCCCCACTCAACAGGAAACACTCAGATCTAGACTATCTAAATTAACCACTATTACAAATGACATTCGAGAGGATGTCATACCATCGAAACAAAGGGAGACGTCGAAGAAGAAGCACACAGGTAACCCAAACGACATAGGCCTAGAGAGGCGGAGCCACCACTCACCGCTAAAGAAATTCCCAAAAAGAAAAACCCTAACCGCATTCATTTCTACAAACATCCAAAATGTAAAAGTCACTAAATAAAGAACCTCCTCTTTATAGTATCTCACCCCCACGTGGTCGAGCCTCACCTAGGGAACCTAGGGGAATCATCATTACATCCTAGCTCCCTAGGCCCCAAAGATTCAATACACACGACTCAAGGACACGGGCAAACTCCAAATTCCAACCCTTCGCTCCTCGGAATGTTTCTTCTCCTTGAAGCAAACGACTCGATCATACTCCTCGAATCAAGTCATCGCCCACGGCCGTAATTACCACTTAGGGGCCCCAGATCACCCAAACGCATGTCGTGCATGCCACCCTCCACGACCGTAATGATCCACCATTGCCATAACGCCGCATTGGGCTTCTATCCGCCTGCTCCACGCCTATCAGCCCTACCCTCGCCGACATCCACCAAGCGCAGCCATCCATCTTGTCTCACCTGTGACTATGCCCGCATGTCCCCTATGCTCGCATAACGACTAGTTTCTCGAGCATCAATGCCCTATCCACTCAAGTCACCGTATAGCTATATTCATGGATCCGATATCCAAGTCCAAATATAGCAACCAATGAGAACTCCTAATATCATTATATAAACCCTCATACCTTGAGGGCAAGGTATCACATTCTACCTTAAAATCTTAATAATCAATATACTCACCTTAAACATTTACTTACTTTAGCATCAGTGCCTGCAGTGCACACCACCCCTTCCTCATCATCAACTTTGCTCAAGGATCTCTGTCCGTCAACTGCCCGCCTCCGATCAATCAACCCGATCATTTAGCATATGATATTCTCTTGCACAATTAAGTTTATAATTATTAGTTAGAAATTATTCTTCAAAAGAATAATTTATAAAGTGCAATAAAATAAAGATCAGCAATGTAAAATAAAATATTACTCATTTGGTTAATAATTTCAAAGGATAAGGACAAATAAAGAATAATAAGAAAATATGATTTGAACTACAAATGTTCAATGGTGTTGAAAGATACATCAATTTAGAAACAAATTTGGTAGATTGATATTTTTATTTACTTTTAACTATTTTAGATTGTCATTATAAGCTTTAATTTGTATTTAAAAGACAATTTGGTGAAAGAATAAAATTTTATTTTAATATTATAACTTCTTCTTTTTTAAATGATGGATTCATATTTGTATTTTAAATTCAAATATTATTATAGTTAATTCATTTATGACTTGTGACCTAAAACTATTTCATCGAACATCATCGACAGTTGTATCAATAAAGTCGCCATCGAACCATTTTATCCCGCGAGAGGAAATGAAAACATCGAGTAAACATGGAGAAATCATGGTCTTACAACCAAGAGATCGGGTAAGAGAGTCCATATGTGAGAAGGTATTAGCACCCCACATGCCCATAGTACTTCCACTAAGATCCACTTCTACTTTCTATCTAATGGGTGAGCACTTATCTATCACTTAATCGCTATAATTCATGTGAAAGAAAGAAAATAAAGAAAACACGGGAAAAGAAGGACCTATTTAAATTTTGCCCGATCGAGCCCCATGACAAGATGCCTACGACCTCGTGCAATGGGAAAGCGATCAGAAGTGCCTCACATGTTTTGGTGGGTTGCAATTGTTTTTATGGGAAGTTCGATTCCATCCCATAATTGAAACTTGTGTTTATGCTATGCTATAAGAAGTCTTATGTTCGGCTATTACACTTAGCAACTTGTTTGATTTGAAAGGAGCACCTTTTGAAAAGGTTTTAAACACAAAAGAGCCTGTAGGCAAAAAAAAGTTTGCATCGAGGTTGATTGCTTTTACCTTGAAAAAGGAGTTTGAACCATTATTAAGTGTTTTGATTTTCAAAAGAAAAGAAAAAGTTTTAGTTTTACATGCAAGGATGAAAAGAAAGAAAATATGCAAAGGAGACCAACTAGTTCCAATTCTTAATGTTATCATGCAAAATTTGACCTAAGGTCGAGGATGAAGGAATATCTACCTATGTTGATATGCAAAGGATGAAAATCCTAATGTCAAGGTTCGAGAGCTATCCTAACCAAGCATCCATAAGGAAGCTATCATATCCGCCTTGGTTGAACAAACCAAGGGATGCAAGGAGGAGGGCAAAAGTGCTTTGAAGAAGCACACAAACAATGCAATGCACAATCAAATGATACACATGTGAGGGAAGAGGAAAGAAGTCACATAGCCTCAATGATAACGACATACCGAGTCAAACAGAGCCAACTTCGGAGGAAAACCATAGCCACAAATGGAATTAAATGTGTTAAATAGAGTTTTATGGAGAAAGATATCACAACATGATATAAATTATCATGTGAAGAGCACATGAAAGCGAGTGTCAAAGCATTAAATGCGAACCCCATGAAAACATGGAGAGTCGTAGGGACTTGCCACTTTTATTATTGACTAATAAAAAGCAACACGATTCATATGTGTTGTCGACACGCATTAAAACTGGGTTGATTATAACCCTTTCCACGGTCATATCACATATCAATATCATCAATATCAGCGGTACTTTGCTTGGTGGTGCCATATCGTTTACTAACCACTCATGAACTGCAAGCACAAATGATAAAAACTAATCGAAGCTACCTCCTTTGCACGGAAGAGAATTTTAAAACCATACATGCTAGCACACAATATGCGGAATCTCCTAAACAGTGTCTTTAAATAAAACCGTAGGGGTTCCTAACAAGCTCCAACAAAATCCCCTTCATGCATCTCTAATCCTACTTTTCATGGCAAAAGAAAGCGGTAAAACCCTACTCTCATGCTCTCTAAAATGGTAAAGAATGCGTAAAAGGTATAGAAATACCAAGCTGATAACAATCCAAGCAAGCAAGCAAAAATATTCTAAAACTTCAATTATCATTTAAGCAACAAAGAAATCCAATGAGTAATTCACCTGAGGCATCAAAGCATGATTGGAATGTGCTGTCAGACACATCTAAAGCAAAATAAACCCACAGGAGATTGCAATTTATAATACATGCATAATGGATGTGCATATCATATGCATGATCAAATGTGCTATATTATATATGAAAGCTAAACCAATAAACCCGCAAGAAGATGAAACCAAGAAAAGAAGACAAATGGTATGCATAAATTATGTGGTATCGAATGCGCTCGCATACATTCAAAACAATCCGATAACCCGTAAGAAATCATAATTCATACAATACATACAGAGAATGCGCCCAGACGCAAATAGGTATCAAATGTATGTTCGCTCACATTCAAATCAAACAATAAACCTGCAAGAAAGGTGAAACCAAACAAGGTGACAAAGAGGCGCTGTCAGACAAGAATAAGATCGTAATGTGCTGTCAGACATTCAAATTAATCGATAAACCCGCAAGAAAGGTGAAACCAAATAGCAAACAAAGAGTGCACATTTGTATTAAATATGATTAAATGAGTTCGCATAATATCAAATCAAACGATAAACCTCCAAGAAAGGTGAAACCAAACAAGGATAAAGAGTATGATTCTTACGTTAAATAAGATCGAATGTGTTCAGACACATTCAAATCAACCGGATAAACCTACAAGAACGTGAAACCAAACAAGGTGAGCAAAGAATGCACACGCATGTGTGCAGATCAAGATATGTCATACACATCCAAATCAAGAATAATGCTCAAAGTACCTCGCACATGCAACAAAGTGTCAAAAATAACAAAGCAAGTGCTTTAATCAAGTACCAAACGCAAAACGATTATTCACATGATAATACACTAGTATAGCGCATAAGAAATGAAATAAAATCACAAAATCGCTTAGGAAAGCACTTATTCAAAATCGAGCGAAAATTCAACTTCCTGAATTGATTGAAAATCGCATGGTTGTTGCAAACGCCAACGGATTCAAAAATATGACCGGTTTTAATTAATTCCAGGAAGGGGCTTTTTCTTGACCTAAAGGAACGTGGGCAATGAGCCATCGCTTTTAGGCATGTTTCACTTGAAATTCGGCTCTACAACCATCAAAACGGCTTTAAACATGCTAAAACATTGGGGAGCATGCAATATTAGACCTTGAGAAAATGAGTTCATGGCCAAAAATGCCTAAAAGGCTTATTATGGAGTTAAATTCATGTGAATCGATTTAATTTTC